>CM056584.1:78890335-79141569 GCA_029721435.1 Gymnothorax reevesii | reverse complement strand
AACCTTGACATACAGCGGTCCAGCAAAGTCCACACCTGTTACTTCAAATGGAGGGGACTCTGTGATTCTGTCACGGGGTAATGGAGCCGTAACCTGCTGCACAGGCTTCGCCTTGAATCTTCTGCACACATTACACCTGGATAGAACACTCTTCACAAGCTGCCTCCCTCTCATTATCCAGTACCTTTCTCTCAATTGCACCAGCGTGTCGCACACACCTGCATGGTTCTGTTGGGTTAAAAACTCACAGTATCTGTTCTTTGTTGGCAAAATCCATGGGTGCTGTTGCCGGAAGCTGAAGTCTGACTGCTGAAGCCTGCCTTCAACACACAAAAGTCCAGCTTCATCTAGAAAAGGCCTAAATTCTTTAATCTTTGAATCTTTGTTTAATGCCTTACCAGCTTTCAGGAGAATGATGTCTTGACTGAAGCTTTGGTGTTGTGTTAACTTGATCCAGTATTTCTCTGATTGGAACAACTCCTTGGCTGTCAGTTCTCCTCTTCTTTTTGTTGCTGAACGTGCGTTGTCTGTAAATCTCTTTATCCAGGCTGTTATTCTCAGTACTGTTTTCAGCTTGCAGTATCTTTGAAGGTCTAACACCGGCTCTGTTACCTCACTAATTTCAGTGCTGAGTTGTACTGTGACATGTTCACTTACTTTCAGTTCTTCTTCAGCAAGGTCATTAATCCTCCACTGATTGGCCATCAGAGTCTTCCTTGCGTTCAGATGAGGTCAGGAAGGCAGAGTCCTTCCACAGGAGACTCTGACTCAAGCTCACCACTGACTGGCCACAGGTGGGTAAATCAGCTGGATTTTCCTTTCCCTTGCAGTGAGACCACGCAGCTAGATCAGTGAGGGACTGGATCTCTGTCACCCTGTTGGTAACAAACTGCTTCCACTTGTGTGCCGAGCTGCGAATCCAGTGTAGTGCAATCATTGAATCTGTCCACATGTGAAGTTGATGGGTTTCCATTTTCAGCAGGTTTATCATGTTTCTTCCAAGCCTTGCTCCTATTAGTGCTCCCATCAGTTCCAGTTGTGGCAGAGAGTTTCTTTAGCGGCGCTACTCTGGACTTTGAGGCAACCAGGCTAGCAGACATCCTTCCATCCCTTTCCTCCCATTGTAGGTAAGCCACGGCGCTATATGCCCTTTCACTGGCATCGCAAAACACATGGAGTGCTAAGATCTTGCTACTCTGCTCATTGTTTTCCCCATACCAGCGTGGTATGGAGATCTGGTGAATCTGGGGAAGTTCAGAGCGCCAGCTGAGCCATTGTTGATTCAGATCAGGCGGCAGCTCCTCATCCCAGCTCAGCCCTCTCTCCCACATCTCTTGCAGCAGGCATTTAACCCTTATGGTAAAGGGTGTTAGAAAGCCGAGGGGGTCAAAGATACTTGTGGAGTGTTGCAAAACACTTCTCTGTGTGCTGCTTCTTGTCAGTTTCTGCAGCAGAGGTCTTAGGTCAAAGACAAATTCGTCTGTCCGTGTTCTCCACACTAAGCCCAACACCTTCAGCACTGTCCCTTCAGCGTCAGGCTCTTCAGTGGGCCCTATGGCTGTCTCTTTCCATCTTTCTTTGAGTGCTGGAGAGTTCGTCATCCACTTGCACAGGTCCATGCCAGCAGCAGCCATGATTTCCCTTGCTTTGGTCGTCACAGACACTGCCCTTTCACAGACACTGGCCACAAAATCATCTACATAGAGTGACTCTTTGATCAGCTATACGGTGTGACGGTGGTCTTCATATTGCTGAAGATGCTTTGTCACCGTAGCTGCCAACAGGAATGGGCTCGAGGACACGCCAAACACCACTCTGGTCATTCTCAGCACGCGGATCTTCTCATCAGCTTCTTCATTTGGTGGAGCAGCAAGCCATAGGAATTTCACTGCAACTCTATCTTTCTCAGCTAGAGAGATTTGCAAAAACGCCTTTCTGATATCTGCCATGAATGCAATTTCATGCAGTCTAAATCTGATTAATATGCCGAGCAGGTCTGGATTCAGGTTTGGACCTGTCAGCAGGCAGTTGTTCAAGGATGGACAGCCGTCTTCATGTGATGAGGCATCAAATATCACTCTCAGCTTGGTTGTGATCTTGTCTTTGCGGAGCACAGCATGACGCGGTAAGTAGTATTTGACATTAGGTGTTGAACACTCACCCTCAGTCATGTCTTCGGCTATCCCATGTTGCAGATAATCTCCTATCACTTCATTGTACCTCTGGAAGAAGACTACATCTGCCCGCAGCCTCCGTTTCAGTCCGGCAAATCTCTTCTTGGCGATCCTGTCGTTGTCTGGGAGTTCTGGGTTCTCATGCCGCCATGGCAACTCCACTTCATATCGACCATTCTTGAACTTAGTTCAGTCAGGAAAACTCACGTTTGAATAAAATAGAACAATTTATTCATGGGTATAAGTATTACATTGTATTTTGGCGGCGGTTCTGCTCTGGAGGAATGTCCTACCAAGGCACAGCAAACTTACAAACATAGTCATGAACAGAAATCAAAATCCCCCCGATGTGAGCAGAACCAAACAGGTGGAGGCTGGGGTGGAGGTGGCAAGCAAAAAACCAAACAGCATGTTGCATAGCATGAAAAGTCTTTGCAAACAGCAGAAGAAAGTGAGCTTGACGTCTTTCAAACAGACCGCTGTAAGACCTCGTGATGTGTATCCTCCAATTGTGTGCCTGCTGATGCTGACGTGGCTGGTAGCTTACCAGGCTGCAGTCAGCTGATGTAGCTCTTCTCGAGTTTCCTGCCTGAACTAGTTACACTCATTTCAGTCAGGAAAACTCACGTTTGAATAAAATAGAACAATTTATTCATGGGTATAAGTATTACATAGTATTTTGGCGGCGGTTCTGCTCTGGAGGAATGTCCTACCTAGGCACAGCAAACTTACAAACATAGCCATGAACAGAAATCAAAATCCCCCAAAGCAGCCACCCCCGCCAAGTGAGGCTAAACTATGTGTACAGCCGGAGCACCCACTGCCTCCTGGATAACCTGGAAGTCCATAGAGATATCCAGGGTCAAACATTGGCTGCTAAAGGCTGCCCAGCCTTTAGCACACGTCTGCTGCCACCAATGCAGATTACCTGGATCAAAATGGACATTCTACCATTAATGTACATGACCTCACCATGTGTAGCCTGGTTCCACTGCGGGGACCCGATAGGCTTGTTTCCTCGAGAACACACCGCTTGGTGCCCTCACATCTTTACTTGCGGGCAGGGCCTCACTGTTAGTCTGGATACTTGACCAGATCCTCTAGAGAATAGGCGCATGCCGCTCCCTCTAGTGCACGTCTGCAACCCCTACAGAAGCAGGAGGCAAGATGATGCGTCATCTTGGTCCTGGAAAACATTCTACCTAGTGAGAAAAGCTATGTGTACAGCCGGAGCACCCACTGCCTCCTGGATGACCAGGAAGTCCATAGAGATATCCAGGGTCACAATATTGGCTGCTAAAGGCTGCCCAGCCTTTAGCGCACGTCTGCTACCACCAATACAGATTACCTGGATCAAGTATGGACATTCTACCATTAAGTATGGCCCAGCCAACCACCTGCGCAAAGAAATTTATTTAAATTGAATTCAATTTATTTGTATAGCGCTTTTCACAGATAGACTGTCACGAAGATGCTTTACGTTGAGATTAAATAAATGAAAGGGCAGTGCCAAGCCTAATCCCCACTAGAGCAAAATGAGGCAAAAACTCCCAGTAAGGAGAAAAATCCTCAAACAGTGGTGAGAAAAAACTCAGTGGGAAGAAATCTCAGGAGGAACCTGGCTATAGTGGGGAGCCCATCCTCCGCGGGCTAGCTAATTAAGCAATAATAGAATAAAATGGCATCTAAACAGAGGTGTCTGTAGCTCCAGGAAGTGGCATATCGAGGAAGGAGCTGAGCTGGATCCGGACCAGATTAGGACAGCAGTACAGCAGCAGCCAGCGCTTATATTGAAGGACAGGGCTTGAATGGTCCAGGACTCCGTAGTGGAGGGAAAGATCCTCAGAAAGAGACAGAAAAAAGGGGGTGAGGCACTGGATAAAACTACTGCATATAATAGAAATATTGTCCTGTCTCAAGTGCCAAGTAAGAATTTAGGAACAATTGGTAATAAACAGTCAATGCCCCTCCATCCGCTTGTTGCATTATAATTCTACTAGAAAGAAACCATCAAGTACCTTTAATCCTAGGTTTAAGAGCAAGTAATGATTCATCATACTTCAAAACCCCCAAAACCACGAAGTTTCATGAGGACAATTCTGGTCCTGAACGGCCAGTGTGTAATGAAGGTAGTATTTCTTCCAATTTCGATGACTAATTGAATAAAGGGTTATACACAAAAACAAATTTGCTCATGCAGTGAAGAGAAAGTTTTTATTTATTTCTTTCTTTTTTTTTTTGTTTTTTTTGGGGGGGGGGGTGGGGGGGGGGGGCGGGGTGTCGATCTTGAGAAATTAGATGCCGCAGAAACTTCAGATTTTTTTTAAAAAGTGCTTTTGCCAATTAAGGCAATTAACTAATTAAAGGCCAGAAAGGGAGCAAAAACTGGGACAGATATGGCCCTCATTCCCCAAACTCTAAAATAAGAGTATTCTCCCTTTAAGATAGTACATCACATTCCCCTCGGATTGACTATGATTATGCATGCACATTAATTTGGTGCAATTTCAAGCAGTAATCCAAACCTAGCACATTAACATCACATGGCATTTTCAGGGATTTCTAGCTCCCAAAGGAACCTTGATATTAGGTCTGGTCTGAGGCATGATGAAAAAGTCAAAGCTACCAGCAGCATCATTTTACAGACCCTGCATGTTCACAGCTTTAGGACATTAGTTGCATGTCCTGGTTAATGAAGGGACTAAACTGTCAAAACTACTGAACAGCATTGAGCAGCAGCTGCTGCCCCTGGTATAACCAGTGAGCTGCTCTCTAGTACAGATTATTTGATAATGCACACTATAGCAGAGCAAAACATTACATTTCTGACGGCAACATTTGAATGGTAGGTTATTCCATCAGTTCTCCCAGACTAAGGAATAAAATCCAAAAAACAGCTTCTTTACTACAAATCATCCAAATCCTTGGAATTCTGAGTCATGAAGAGAGCGAAACTGTATTGGATACAAGTTCGCAGTTGTGCTACTTTGCTTCAGACAGCAGTCCAATCGCAAATTTTGGAAAAGCCCAGTAAATCGCCTTCGGAACTGCATATTGTTTTCTAATGCGTAATACCATCCATGGAGTTTGGTTTTTTATATTTAAAACAATACCGACAGCTAATGTAAGGTTGCAAGTTTGCGAGTCTTAATAGAACACTGAACCACAAGAGTCCGGCTGCAGCAGACATGAGCGACGAGCAAACACTAATGAACGAATACCGAGTTAACCATGACGCCATATTTTACGCTGCAAAAAGGTTATAATGTGCAAGGATCTCAGACACTGATAATACCCATCGGGTCCTCTTAAGGGAGCGATTCCAGCTCCAACGCACACGAATCGCACGAGGAATTTCCTAAAGTTCAAAGGGGTTACCCCACTTTATTTTGTTAACAAATGAGTACCTTTGAAGCAATGTGCATTTATTGCCCTGTTCAGAGCAGAGCCGAAGTTTCAGCAGCAACATACATGTATTTACCGTTCTCAGTGAATCAAATGCATACTGCTGTTAAATTAAGATCTGAGCTTTGTAATGCCATGATACCGGTGTGATTCCTGTGAAGCAGAAGGGTTTATGTGTGTCATTCGCTTAAATTTGTTAGGAGATAAAAGAGTAGGCCTGGTGGTATTAATGTGACATACTAACGTGTCATCTAATTCTTAAAATTCAGAAGATGAAGCCGAATCTTCAGAATCAGACCATCATTCCACAGAACATAAGATGAAAAAGATGGCTGGAATTATCTTTAACGGTGCTTTCTTTGAGTTAGTTTCTTCTTCTGTATGAAAGTGTAGATTTTAATTATTATGATGAGCTCTTCGTCCTCCATGAGGTGCTGTTTTAGTAGTGCTGCGTCGGGTCCTGCCATGAGGACGAAAACGGAGGAATAGCGGAGTTCAGCCGTTTAGAAGGAATACTGAGGACACACCATGGGGCGCATGTGATGTCCCGTGTCTGTGGCAGCCGGACTTCAGCCGTATTAATGGAAACATAGCTTAATGCTCTGGTACTGAAACCATAGACGGAAATGACTATTCATGCTCAGTCGGGCCTTAGGCGCATTTACAATGGACGGAACCTTACTCAACTCAATAAATCATGTATGCATTCGACAGCTAAAAATAAACGCGGACTAATTTTGCATGCAATTGAAGCAATGACTTGGGTTTTTTTTTTTTTTTTAAATAAATCAGTTGGCCAGAAAGATTGTAGAATTGAGGAAACAGGAATTCTTCACGCCGCGCAGTCGTATGAGTGAGTATTCATAGGGTTTCCACTTGTTACTTGTTAACAATAACCGCAATCCAGGCAGTATAGTCAACATTGTTGCCCATATACCCTGTTAATGTTTGCTGTCAAACATCCATCTGCAACAATGAATCACAACGACGCAAATCACTTTCTGACGTTATGTTCACTGATGATCATCCGAACATCACGATATCACCACAGCATTTCAACAGGCATAAAAGTATGAAATTTAGCGATTTTCAAGTCCCTGACGTAGTCCGCAAACTACAGCCTGAGCGCCACTGCCAAACCATTCAAGTTCGCAAATTAAGAATTAAATCCCAGTCCAAAACTATTCACAGAAAAACTAGGGCTATGAGTAAAAGTACCACCTTCTCTGTGAGGCAAAACAAACGCTAGGTCAGCGCACAATTCATGAATCTTGAAGGAAAAAGATCGCAAAAGTATCCATGCACTCCCACGTGCTATTAAAGTCCAGTGTTTGTATTTTATTAATCAATTTAATTTATGAGAGACAGGGACACGCTTAGCAACGAAAAGGAACAGATTTATGTCCACAATTAAGCAGCCTTCAGTCAACAATGTAGCACATAAAGCAGAATGAATCGCAAAATTTAAATTACCTGCATATTTGGATTCCAGGGTTGTGGTAAACGGACTCCGTAGGTTTGGAGAAATTGGCGTTCCGCGTCTAGACAGGAACCAGGTCTCCAACTGAATCAGTCCATAGACCATCATTTTGACTTATAGGAGGAACCTCACTTGAATCAGAATTATCTTGGGTTTTCGATTTGAAAATAGCGTTTGAGGGGCGTTCACGCGCACTTTACCAGTCGCAACTAACGGGATAAAATGTGATTGCTGCAGTAATTCAATTTCATCAGGCGCCCATTAATCCTGGAACACAGAGAATACACGCCAAAAGCCAAGAAGAAGCGCAAGCAACAACATATTGTAAACTTAGCAGAAACAGAATAGCAGCATAATAACCAACAAAGACAGCAATGAGGTACAAAAGCAATCTGCGTAGCGAGGGACTGCTGCAAGCGCCAGTGTAAACATCAAGCAAAAAACCAAACAGCATGTTGCATAGCATGAAAAGTCATTGCAAACAGCAGAAGAAAGTGAGCTTGACGTCTTTCAAATAGACCGCTGTATGACCTCGTGATGTATATCCTCCAATTGTGTGCCTGCTGATGCTGACGTGCTGGTAGCTTACCAGGCTGCTGTCAGCTGATGTAGCTCTTCTTGAGTTTCCTGCCTGAACTAGTTACACTCATTTGTCTGTTCAAAGCCCTGGAGTGCTTCTTCTTCCTCTGGATCACTTGGGTCTTGTTTTGTTATTCCAAGAGATTCTATTTCCCAGAAAGCTTTCAACTGACTTGAAATCAGTTTCTCGTCTTCAATATGTATGTGCATACACGTTGCTTCAGTAACGTTTGACATTGTCACTGGACCCTGCACAGACCATCCAAACACACTCTCAAGGACAAGTGTGTCTGTAAGTCTTTCTACACGGCCCGACACCGTGCTCCAGTAGAAGTCTGCTCCAATTAGCACTGACAATTCTGTGTCATCAGCGCCATTTTCAGTCTTATCTGCAAACTGCAGACCTCTTCTTTTCAGTTCACGCAGGATTGACTCACCTGGAACTTTCATCACAGCAGTGCACACTTGTGGCGTTTCTATCGCTTCAATTTCAATTTTCTGTCCATTATTCCACACATTCTCCAAAACTAGCCTTACAGTGTTGCGTTTGGCTGTCACAGGAGCAGCGGAGCCAAATGTGTGAAGCGAGAAGGTTTCTTGCCTTATTACTGGTAACTTCAGGGCCCTTGACTGTTTTTCACACACAAAGCTCCTCTGACATCCGCCATCTAATAAGCAGCGCACTAACCTCCGTCCGCCCGGACCCACGGCATAAGCTTGGGCAGTCTGTAGCAGCACTGTACTCTGGCTGTTTGATATCACCTTCTGAGAATGAGTAGCGAATGAGGAGACCACATCTTCTAATTTGTCACTGGTGACGGGCGCAGGCTCTGCACCATTTCCGCATACAGCACAGTGATGTCTTTTCCAACACTGTTCACAGGATATGTCCTTCATCCTGCAGTTCCTTGCAATGTGCTTGGGTCCAAGGTAGACGTAGCATCTTCCGGTCCTTTTTTGAATGTCCTGCCGCTCAGCTACATTGTGCATGGCGCAATGTTCAGGTTTGTGCTCTACACTGTCACAAAATACACAGTTCTGTGTTCTCTGATTGGCAGTGTGCAAAGCAGCAGCCGATGGCAGTCTTTGTTTTATCTGTTTCAACTCACAATTTGTGTCAGTCTTTTTAAATGGCTTATGGTGGCTCTGGTTATCCCTTTCTTTATTCCCTCTAGTCAGCTGCATGGTTCTTTCTCTGCTAATTATCTCATTCTGAAGGAATTCAATTACCTTGGAGACTCGCCATTCATCACTTGCTCCTCGTTGCCTACTGTACTGGAGCGCGATCTCCTCTGGTATCAACTACAGCTGGATTGGGGACAGCAAACTGCCATAAGTCTCTGAGACAACACCCAGCGACTCCAGACTACGTGTTTGGATCTCACATTCATCGTACAACTGTCTTAATGCAACCACATCTGATGCTTTATTCACAGGGACGTGCAGTATTTGCAGCACATGGTCATAGTTGCTGTCTGTTAACATCAGTCCTGCTACTGTCCTAGCTGCGGCGCCAGTGAGATACGATTTCAAATAGCTAAACTTTTCAGTTTTGCTCAGAGTCTCATTATTGTGAATAGCCGTCTCAAATTGGTTCCAAAAGTCTCTCCATAAACTCACATCTCCACAAAATTTCTGTATCGTCAATTTGGGAAATTTCACAGAGTTCTGTATCGGCGTTCTCACCTGCGCACTCCCCCTTGGGCTACTCACGCTTTCATTAGCCTGTATCACTCGCTGTGCGCGCGTCCTCATTGTGATGACTCGTTCCTTGTAATCCTCTGTGCTCGTGATTTCTGCCTCCAAATTGTCCGTAGCAATCCCTTCCTCAATTCTTCGGTCTAACTCCAGCAAAGCTTCTTCCCCAGTAGACAAGTTTGCCAGTAACTCACGCAAACGGCCGACATCTGCATGGTCCCGTGTTAGCTCCGCGTCCATAGTTTGCAGGAGTTTCGTTGTAGATCCACGGATTGCTCGGCGCTTCCTTATCATTCGGTCCAGTCGTTCCTCATCCATTTTCTGTCTCGTTTGTTGACTAGAACTCCCGGGTTTTGGCACCAAAAATTGTTCTTTCTATTTCTAGTCTAGCCAGCAATAAATGGTTCAAGGAAGCTATGTAAAAAACAGTACCTTTACTGAGCAGAAATCACTCGAGCATTACATCTCATCTTTCGTCAATATCCAAAAAAAAAAAAAAACTCACGAAGCAAAACATTCCATAGAACGTACAAAGCACCTAGGGTAATGTAGTCTAACCCATGAACTTATTCTGTTTCAGATGTTTCTGATCTAGTCGGCAGTAATAATTACTAATGAACATTTCCAATGCATTTATGCTATAACTTTCTTTCGTGAACTAAATGGAATATGCAATATGCAAATTCCACAACTTTAAATAATAAGCAAATAATGCAACCTTAAACTTAAATGGCCCTTAAATATCCAACCAAACTTAAAGTTACAACAACCTACAAGTGGTGCAACCTCAGCACTCTGACAAACTAACCCCATGCTGCTTGTGTAGCCCCGTGCTCCTATTTTGGAAATCAGGACGCATCTCTCATCTCCTGATCGCAGCAGGCCTTTATCTTATGTGTTGTTAATAACTCTAGTTGTCTACGTTAATGAAACAGTAAAAACACCATGGAAATCTTTGTCTTCAAAGAAGCTAGACGCATTTCATTCAGAAACTTCGTTTGGAATTTGGGCCAAAATGTAGTCATTTAGGCAGAAAACACTTACGTCGCACTACAAGTTCTTCTTCTTTCCAAGAGATGACGTCGCTGGGAGTGACAAACTTAACCCCGTGACCGAAGTAACCCCTGTCTCCCCAACTTTCACTTCGTTACTTTGACACTGGCAACTTAGTTACTCGTTTCAAATTGAAATATCAATTTCATTCATCATTTACGGACTATCTCGATTTGGCGTTCTTTCGAGAAGAACAACGGTGTATCTTTGGGCAGATGTGTCCGCCAGTGGACGTGGAGCTGCAAATTTATGCACGCAGTTACAAAATTCTATCACTAGATAGCACACCAGGATCAGTTTTTGAATATTCACAACTGCCAGTAAACTGAAATAAGAAGTGACTCTTCATTCACCCCAAAATCATTTTTTTTATTTCATTGGGACTCCCCAGTATAATATGTGTATAATATGTGTATTTGTATCGTTTTGTTGGTCACAAACAAGCGATTTTGCTGTACCACCTCTGACACCGGATCGGAGCAGGGTTTGTTTTCGGCCAAAACACACTACATGGAGGGCAGAGAGCCCTCACCCGTAGAAGTTAGAAGTCAATTCATCTAACCATAACTGCCCAAAGCTGTTAAATTGAGGTAAAAAATGATCTGGAAAGCAAATATCCTACATAGTTCCTCGACTTTCATGGGCAGTTACTGAAAAAAGTGATGAAGTGATTACCTGATTTCGGGCTTCCACTTCCAGCTCTTTGACTTGTGCACACAATAGCATTCACGCACGTGTGGAAGACGTGATTACGGCGCTGCTATTTCACCTGGCAACAAGAAATACTATTTTCTGATTGGCTGATAGGTTGCTGATTCAAGCAGAGCCGTCTGCCTTCGCCTCATCCATTCTTAGATTACAAAGCTCTTTTACAGTTCATGTCACTAATGTGCGGAGAGTTTTATCACGTCTCAGCGTGAGAAATGTCATGTGTGGCGTGAGAGCGTGTGAACTTATTGAAATGCATGAGTGTCACCCTCAATGCGTGAGACTTGAGAGCCCTGTATCACACTGGCTATAGTATAGGTGGTGAAGTAAGGTTCTCTTTGAGTACAAGGTAGCTAACGTTAGCTATTATAATAAAGTTGACGTTACGCAATGTTAAAGCAGAAAGCCATCGGTTGCTGATACATCACTATCAATATTGATTGTGACTGCTAATTTTTTTACTGCTATTCAATGAACTAAAGCGTTATCTATAGTTAGCGTTTTTAGGATTTGAGATTCTATTGACCATTACTTATCAGTATTATGTCGCTGCTCATTTTGCGAATTTTGGATTGATGGTTAAGGGGGAGGGAAGCTGGAGGACCAAATAGAAAATTGAGAACAGAAAGTATTGGCCAAATAGGCCAAACAATTTATAAAAATAAACATAGTTGACTAAGTGGGGAATCATACTGAATACTGTAAATATTTAGCTGTACTGTTTTGTTTGAAAGACTGCAAAGAACATGATCCATCTTTATGCTAATTCCTGTTACATGTTACTGATGCCACTTACCATGCTTTCTTAACCCTCTATTAACCAAACCCATTTCCAATTGTGTTAAAATTATTTCCCTACGCAAAAATGTTTATTTTGGGCCGTTATTTGAAAAGCAGTAGACAAAAAATTTTTTCGACACATTTGGCCCACCTTTCCAAATTGTAGCAAATCTGCTACATTGGGTAATAATGGTAGTGAAAGAAATTAAAGTGACATCCCATTCAGGTTATTCTCAAATGTTTATTTGGCAATAAGAAACAAAACCAACAGGGTGTGCAGGCTGTTAACCCTTTTACTTCATGTAGTAGAAATGCTACGCTGGTTAATAGAGGGTTAAACATCAGCAGCAAAAGCTGATCACAACTACTTAAGTTCCATAAGCTAAGTTGGGATACAAAGACCAGCCTCATCTCTCAGCACCATTTCCCATCCCAGCCCATACAGGTGTGTCTCACCCTTTCTCCTGTCTTTTTCTCCCCCTCTCTCTTTCAGCAGAAAAACTGCAGGCGATTCAATAAGAGCCGGAGACTCCCTGCAATGAGACAGACGACACTCACTCTGCACCCTGAGTCTTAACTCCCTCAGCTGTACAAGCCTTTCCCTGTTACTTACTTTTAATAAACTGGACAATAAGCTTCCAAATCGTGTGGTCTTTGGTTGTGAAAAAATGCATGTGCAGTGTTTGAATATGATCACCTCACATTTTTGTCGTTGTAATTTTGAATGAATGTTAGATTTCTCCTGCTGAATTGAGCCTACAAATTGAACATTTGTACTCAACCCCCCAGCGATTGGAACATCCCCACGCAGCACAGCAAACCACGGTCGAGATTATATACAAGGACAACATGGAGGAGAGGCACAGACAAACTGCCTCACATGCTATTCATGTTTCTAATTTTATTCAAGATTTCTGTTTCATGAAGTAATTGTAGTACATAAGAGCAAAATTAAAAGATATACAGAAAATGTATTTGTCTGTATGTGTATAACCATATACAGTAAGTTTGTATGTTAAGGTGTCTTGTTCTATCTGGATATATAGTGTTTAAGGAGCCCTTCCTAAAAATATTACTATACATGCAAGCCTAGACAAATTTATACCTTCTGCATGTAAAATGTCAATGAAAAAGTTGTTTTGAACTTCTGTACTGGTGTTTAGTGATAAGTGCAGATTTGCATAAAAATTATAAGCAGATAAATTGTAATTATTATCAGTGGATTTTCTAAGATGCCACACTGAACATTATGCTGCTTTTAATAATTCAGGGACTAATTGTGCTGTCAGTTGATACTCATTAATAGTCATCTGTCAGTCCTCTGTCCTTTCTGAATGTCATGAAGATTACATGAATTACTGAATTGATAACTTAGATCCTCCATTAGTAATGGAAGAAAATTAAACAATTTTGAAACGTTCCTTCCCCTCCCTCTGCATAATAAACATTAGGATGGGATTAAACAACCATTGTAGTCAAAAGCAAAAACCAAGAATTCAAATCAATCAACAACAGGAACACACTCTTTAAAATGACTAAATCTCTTTTTAGTTATCTTAATTATCAAAATAATTCTATGGCACTAAAACTGCTCGAATACTGCCTATATTGAGTGCAAATGTTCAAAATTCTGCCGTTTAATGTAGCTATTTCGAGGTTGTTTAACGGTGGGGTCACTTAAGTGAGACGGCGATATACACTCAAGCCTAAAATATATAAACAAGGCAGAAATAATGCTATTTATTGACGAGTAATTACCGAGAATTGCAGGAATGTCTCTCTGCAGTTTATTTGACAGACGCATTTAAATTGCGCGCCAGGGACTTCCGGGAACTATTCGCTGTCTCCATGACCCACGTGACGATCGAGAATTTCGGACCTCCGTTGACGCTACTCTTTCTGTACATGGCTCTGGTCGCGACCTGCGGGTTATCCGTCGCATCTTGTTGTCAGAAGTGGTAGCTCAAGTAGGCGGGCACCGGATCGGAGCAGGGTTTGTTTTCAGCCCCGACTCTCCCCGTGACAGTCAATTCATCTAACCATAACCATCCAAAGCAGTTAAATTGAGGTGAAAAATTATCCATAAAGCAAATATCCCGCATAGTTCCTTGACTTTAATAAGCAGCTATTGTAAAAAAAAATTTTTTTAAATCAGTGATGAGGTGATTACCTGATTTCGGGCTTCACTGCCAACTCTTCTTTGACGTGTGCACACAATAGCATTCGCGCGTGTGTGGAAGACGTGATTATGGCGCTGCTATTTCACCTGGCAACAAGAAATATTATTTTTTGATTGGCTGATAGGTTGCTGATTCAGGCAGAGCAGCCTGCCTCCGCCTCATCCATAGATTACTAATCTCTTTTATATACAGTCTATGTTACGAATGTGCGGCAATTTTATCACTTCTCAGCGTGAGAAATGTCATGTGTGAGCGTGTGAACTTTTTGAAATGCGAGTGCGTGAGACTTGAGAGCCCTGTTAATATTACTTGTGAATTACAGTATGTATTATTACTTTATCAGAAGCTATACAATGGCGAAAATGATAAGAGGCAATGTTTTTCTTTTTTTTAAATTTATTAAACGAAAAATAATCTCAAATCTCGCCAAAAAGACTGGGGGAACGCTGTTCCCCGCGTCCCCCGACCACCACACCCCTGTTCGGCATAGCTGCTGTGTGAGACAGAGGAATTAATATTGCCAACCATAGGACAGACGAAGAGTAAGGGAGTTGTTGTTGTTGTCGTTCTTGTTGTAAGAACTGCTGTTCTGGGACAAATGATGACATGACTTTGACTGAGACTGGGCAATTTGTTGAAAGTTGACATAATGGTTCTGGGAATTATTGTGGGTCTGTGACTGGGGAGTGTGTAGAACACTGACATAATGGTTCTGGGAATCATTGTAGGTCTCTGACTGGGGAGTGTGTAAAACACTGACATAATGGTTCTGGGAATCATTGTAGGTCTGTGACTGGGGAGTGTGTAGAACACTGACATAATGGTTCTGGGAATCATTGTAGGTCTGTGACTGAGGAGTGTGTAGAACACTGACATAATGGTTCTGGGAATCATTGTGGGTCTGTGACTGGGGAGTGTGTAGAACACTGACATAATGGTTCTGGGAATCATTGTGGGTCTGTGACTGAGGAGTGTGTAGAACACTGACATAATGGTTCTGGGAATCATTGTGGGTCTGTGACTGGGGAGTTTGTAGAACACTGACATAATGGTTCTGGGAATCATTGTGGGTCTGTGACTGGGAAATGTGTAGAGCACTGACATAATGGTTCTGGGAATCATTGTAGGTCTGTGACTGGGGAGTGTGTAGAACACTGACATAATGGTTCTGGGAATCATTGTAGGTCTGTGACTGAGGAGTGTATAGAACACTGACATAATGGTTCTGGGAATCATTGTGGGTCTGTGACTGGGGAGTGTGTAGAACACTGACAAAATGGTTCTGGGAATCATTGTGGGTCTGTGACTGAGGAGTGTGTAGAACACTGACATAATGGTTCTGGGAATCATTGTGCGTCTGTGACTGGGGAGTGTGTAGAACACTGACATAATGGTTCTGGGAATCATTGTGGGTCTGTGACTGGGGAGTGTGTAGAACACTGACAAAATGGTTCTGGGAATCATTGTGGGTCTGTGACTGAGGAGTGTGTAGAACACTGACATAATGGTTCTGGGAATCATTGTGGGTCTGTGACTGGGGAATGTGTAGAACACTGACATAATGGTTCTGGGAATCATTGTGGGTCTGTGACTGAGGAGTGTGTAGAACACTGACATAATGGTTCTGGGAATCATTGTGGGTCTGTGACTGGGGAGTGTGTAGAACACTGACATAATGGTTCTGGGAATCATTGTGGGTCTGTGACTGGGGAGTGTGTAGAACACTGACAAAATGGTTCTGGGAATCATTGTGGGTCTGTGACTGAGGAGTGTGTAGAACACTGACATAATGGTTCTGGGAATCATTGTGGGTCTGTGACTGAGGAGTGTATAGAACACTGACATAATGGTTCTGGGAATCATTGTGGGTCTGTGACTGGGGAATGTGTAGAACACTGACATAATGGTTCTGGGAATCATTGTGGGTCTGTGACTGAGGAGTGTGTAGAACACTGACATAATGGTTCTGGGAATCATTGTAGGTCTGTGACTGAGGAGTGTATAGAACACTGACATAATGTTTCTGGGAATCATTGTGGGTCTGTGACTGGGGAATGTGTAGAACACTGACATAATGGTTCTGGGAATCATTGTGGGTCTGTGACTGAGGAGTGTGTAGAACACTGACATAATGGTTCTGGGAATCATTGTGGGTCTGTGACTGGGGAGTGTGTAGAACACTGACATAATGGTTCTGGGAATCATTGTGGGTCTGTGACTGGGGAGTGTGTAGAACACTGACAAAATGGTTCTGGGAATCATTGTGGGTCTGTGACTGGGGAGTGTGTAGAACACTGACATAATGGTTCTGGGAATCATTGTGGGTCTGTGACTGGGGAGTGTGTAGAACACTGACATAATGGTTCTGGGAATCATTGTGGGTCTGTGACTGGGGAGTGTGTAGAACACTGTCATAATGGTTCTGGGAATCATTGCAGGTCTGTGACAGGGGAGTGTGTAGAACACTGACATAATGGTTCTGGGAATCATTGTGGGTCTGTGACTGAGGAGTGTGTAGAACACTGACATAATGGTTCTGGGAATCATTGCAGGTCTGTGACAGGGGAGTGTGTAGAACACTGACATAATAGTTCTGGGAATCATTGTGGGTCTGTGACTGAGGAATGTGTAGAACACTGACATAATGGTTCTGGGAATCATTGTGGGTCTGTGACTGAGGAGTGTGTAGAACACTGACATAATGGTTCTGGGAATCATTGCAGGTCTGTGACAGGGGAGTGTGTAGAACACTGACATAATGGTTCTGGGAATCATTGTGGGTCTGTGACTGAGGAATGTGTAGAACACTGACATAATGGTTCTGGGAATCATTGTGGGTCTGTGACTGAGGAGTGTGTAGAACACTGACATAATGGTTCTGGGAATCATTGTAGGTCTGTGACTGGGGAATGTGTAGAACACTGACATAATGGTTCTGGGAATCATTGCAGGTCTGTGACAGGGGAGTGTGTAGAACACTGACATAATGGTTCTGGGAATCATTGTGGGTCTGTGACTGAGGAATGTGTGGAACACTGACATAATGGTTCTGGGAATCATTGTGGGTCTGTGACTGAGGAGTGTATAGAACACTGACATAATGGTTCTGGGAATCATTGTGGGTCTGTGACTGAGGAGTGTGTAGAACACTGACATAATGGTTCTGGGAATCATTGTAGTTTCTGTGACAGGGGAGTGTGTAGAACACTGACATATCCAGCTGCCAGTCATTTTAATGCCCTTTCTCATCCCATCTCTTCCCTTCGTTTTCAGGGAATACAACATGTACAGTTGCAATAAAACATTGTGTCAAAAAGAACTTTTTTGGATACACACATTAGACTCTTTACACCCTAAGGGGTTAAATGTTGATTTTGATATGAGTGTTACGTTATAATATGGATTTTTATGGATTTGTTTGAGGTCTTCATTTGATTATGGTTGGAGATATTGCATTTTATGATGGTTTTCCTGATGTTTGTGCAATTTCTTTACCTGTTTAAGATTTTGTCTTATACATGCATACATTTTTTCAAAAAATTTCTCTTAGTTCAGTTTTTTCTTTGTTTGGTTGTTAGTGTATGGCTCATGTTGTAAATCTTTGTTTTCTCCTTCTGATAGTGGTATCCATTACAGTGCAGGGAAGACACCTCTATGCTTTTCTCCATCTGAGCAGGATTGGTCCAGCACAGCTGTCACTGATTCATTGATTGGCTGTTGAAACACATAAGACTGTTCATTGTACTCAAGTGCTGATCGTTACCCTGATAAAGGTCCTTTGACCGAAAGCTTGGTGTATTAAAGAGACTTGCATTGATCAAAATGTGCAGATATTCTTTTTTTACTAATTGTGATTTGGTTATTTACCACCTTGGCATTTTTTTTTGATCGTGAGTGCGGTGATTTGCTCTCAGCATCTTGGTGATGTGTCACAGGAAAAGGAAATGGCACAGAGTTTGTGGGGGTAACCTAGGGGTGCCAGGGGAAACTATTGATTTTCTGTGGGTATCCACAGATAAGCAACTAGAACAATTCAGAATGACTAACTGCCCTGGGGCAAGGGTTAGCATCTGGGGAGCCATTACTAAAAGAAAGGAAATTGTATCCTTGTTTCCTCTCATGCACTTGGGTTCATGAAATCACCTCCCACCACTGGTGTGACTGAGAAATCACGCAGAGTCCAGGCATTCCAGTGGAGATGCTTTAATGGCAAATTGACTTATTCAGTAGACCTAATTCTGAAATCTAGTCGTACATGTGTGTGGTTTCTGAAAATTGAAATTAAACAAAGTAAGAAATTGTACAAGTTATGCATATAACAACCATGAAAAAACAGCAACTACAATGAACTCTCTGTTAAACATCTTGGCTGAATTTAGTTATTGCTATATCTAAAGGCGCCACGAGATGGAGCCATGAGACTATAGTAATGAATATGCTCGCAGATTCTCATTGAGGGCTAAACTAAAAAACTTCTCCGAGTACGGCAGTACGCGTTACATATTTTAATTTGTCGATCTTGCCAGCAATCAATATTCTGTCCAACAAATATATATAACAATGATTAAACCTTGTTAGCTAGTCAGTATTTGCCTGCTAGTGACAATTGACAAGTTACACCGTGAATACAATCATGAATCAAGCTTACACGAAATTCTAGAAAGAAGCGACATCATTAAATCTATATATGCGAAACTACTGCAGTCACTCAATGGCCGCCATGTTCGGGAACATTATTAATCATTTCAAGTAATGAACATGTATAAACTATAAACATATGTTAGAGAGTGTACTTACAACACAATGGACGCACACAATTAACGATGGAAGGCATGTATACAACTTTCTACGACTTAACAGGCTCAACACTGAAACTCGAACTTGCTTGAACTAGACCGTCTGCGGGAACATACCACACTAGGATAGGGGGTGGAATATACCACCCCGAAATGGAGGGGTGGAACAGTCTACGTATCACTGGCCTTTTTAACAATTACCCTATGATGAAACTAAATTGTTTGCATTAATGGCTGCTCCAATGAGTGCTTGGAAAACCCTGATTGTAAATGACACTCCAATTTCTTTTCTATGTGACACAGGGGCATGTTGAACTGTTATCAGAATAATTGTGCAATTTTTCCACATCGGCTCAGCACTAATATGATACAAACGTGCTGCGAATGGGGCAACGAAACAGCGTAGCAACAGAGGAACTCAAATTTGAGGATCCTGATGAGGGAATTGCTACGCGCTGCTCTGTAATGATATCCACACAGTGCCCAGTAAATCTCCCGGGGAGGGACGTAATGTCTAAACTGGGGCTTGGGGTGGTTCCCACAGGTCTAACTACGCGGGAGGCAATGCGCGTGTTCGAGGGAGAAGAAGAAGGCGAGGTTGCTGGGGATCAGATGGTGGTTCTGGGAACCGGACCCCCAGCAATTTATTACGCGTCGCAAATTGCAAATGAACCCTCTCGCAAGCCGATAACAGAAATGTTGCAAATAGTGCTGGGGAGAGGACTGAAGACCCCTGTGTCTGCTGAAGTAGTGTCTGGTAAAGTATGAATTGACATACTGACGTGGTACCGTCTAGTCGCCGTGTTTGTCACATGTAAGGTTGTGGGCAACACGTGGTACGTGGGTGACAGCCCACACTTCGCAGAGGGGCGATGGAGACGACCTCTGTGAACAGCCAAGGCTGGTGAAAACGGTCAAAGCGAATGCGTCAGTCGGCGAGTGGTGCTTCTGTGATCGGTGGGCTTTGAAAAGAAGACACCGGGAAGCAGAAGGCAGAGTTCTCAACCTGGGGGAGCCCGGGTGGAGATCTCTGTGGAAAGGGATCTAGCCTGGGACTGTGCCCTGAATGGGAGGTTTGAAGGATCTAAGTAGTCAAAAAAATATGTGCCCAAGTTGGAGTTGCAGGATGCTACGACTGCTCATTGTATTTGTTAACAGCAACACGGGGGGTCTGCTAGATTATAGGGCCCACATACTGTACTGACATACCAGCTAATGACGAGGCTGGAGGGGTAATTGATCAAGCTCTGTAACGTTTGAAAGATATATTTGATGCACAACAGCGTGACCTCTCACCTGCATCAGCTGACTCCTGGTGGGACTGACTCTTGTCTGGAGGATGGAAAGCAGGAGTTACGTCTGTATTAAGCCTTGCAGCAGCGAGGTTTGCAGTACTGCTCTTCTGCAGTTGCTGTGGGGTTCCCATAATGAAAGGATTGATATCAAAAATGTTGAGTGCTAATCCACGATATCAGATGCTTCTGTTACAGGACACCAGTGAAGTGTATACTCTGCCCGAGGAGCTGAAGGACTCATATGACGATGTAATTGAAATGGGGCCTGTCCGAACGAAAGCATTGAAAAATGACGATGACATGGTGAAGCATCTCCCCGTGAATGAAACACATGCCAAAAATCGAGAGAAGTGGCATGCTGGCGGTTAATCAATTACAAACAGGGGGGAAATGTGGAATCATTTTAATATTGATTTATTTGCTTTATTATTAATTGTTTATCTTTGCTTGCTCTTGCTCATTTACTCTTAGGCCTTAGTTGCCCATTTCTGATTAACCTAGGCCTTGCGTAGCTGTAGTTTCCATAAATCTGAACAATGCGTAATTGCTTCTAGTTTATCTGGAGCCATGCGGTCCTGACAGGGCCAAGATGTTCTCTTTCTCTCCCAAGTTTGTGTTCTCAGGATAAAGAGTACAAGGGGAGCCTGGGATGCCCAGAAGATAAGATGTACAGGTACTACCCAGAAAATTAGAATATTCTCAAAAAGTTCATGTATTTCTTTAATTCAACTTAAAAGGTGAAACCTACATATTATATAGACAAATAACATGCAAATCAATATATTTCAAGCTTTTATTTGTTTTGATTTTGCTGATTAGGACTTACAGCTTAACCTCAAATTCAAAAACTCAGAAAATTTGAATATTACATGAAATCGATTTTAAAAAATAAAAAGGATTTTAAATACAAAAATGTGTGGTCTCTGAAAGGAAAATCTTGCATCTGTAATTAGTACTTGATTGGGGCCCCTTTTGCACAAATGACTGCTTCAATCCGGCATGGCATGAATGCTACCAGCCTGTGGCATTTCTCAGCTGTTATCGAAGACCAGCATGCTTCAATCACGGCCTTGAACTCTTCTTTATTGTTTGGTCTCTTTTCGTTCACCTTTCTCTTGACAATGCCCCATAGATTTTCTATGGGGTTCAGGTGAGATTGCGGGCCAATCAAGCACAGTAATCCTGAGGTTGTTGAACCAGGATTTGGTACTTTTGGCAGTGTGGGCAGGTGCCAAGTCCTGCTGGAAGATGAAGTCTGCATCCCCATAAAGCTGGTTCCTTGAAGCAAGCATGAAGTGCTCTAAAATGTTCTGGTAGACTGCTGCGTTTACTCTGGACTTGAGAAAGCACAGGGAACCAACACCAGCAGCTGACATGGCTCCCCCAGTCATCAGAGACTGGGGAAACTTAACACTGGACTTCATGCGTTTTCCATCATGCGCCTCTCCAGTCTTCCTCCAGACTCTTGGACCTTTGTTGCCAAATGAAATGCAAAATTTGCTCTCATTAGAAAAGAGGACTTTAGACCATTGGGAAACAGACCCGCTCTTCTTTTCTTTAGCCCAGCGAAGGTGCCTCTGGCGTTGCTTGCTGTTGAGGAGTGGCTTGACAACAGGAGTTCGACATTAACAGCCCATGTCCAGCATCCGCCTGTGTGTTGTTTCACACACAATATTGGTTATATTCACAATATTCTAATTTTCTGAGTTTTTGTATTTGAAGTTTTAATGAGCTGTAAATCATAATCATCAAATTACAACAAACAAATGCTTGAGATATCTCACTTTGCATGTAATGAGTCAATAAAATATATTAGTTTTACCTTTTATGTTGAATTGCCAAAATATACCGACTTTTACACGATATTCTAATTTTCCGAGTAGTACCTGTATATGCGTACTTCGGGCCGGCTTTACGTGGGCTGCGTGCGTCTGCAACATTCCTGTTGATACCTTGATGCGTAAAACAGCTCAGGGGGAGGATGATAAGATGGACTCTTACTGAAACACCAGTGAAGAGACTTGTCTTGATCCTTGTTTCTGCCTGTAATGGAAGTTATGACGGGGACGGGATCCTCTTCTGCAGAAAAGTAAAATGACTTTGGCTTGGATATTAACTCCTTTGTCTCTTTCTGAGTTCTTTCTCGAGAAGGTAACACAGGAATATAAAATCAAAATTCCTACAACAACACGCATCATGACAGTAACTATTATACTGCAGATGAAATCAAATCTGCAGTTGTTGCTCTTTGTCTTTGTGTGTGTGGTGAGTGAGAGAGAGAGTGTGTGTGTGTGTGTGTGTGCGTGTGTGTTTATGTGTGTCGTTCATGATTGTCAGTGACTTTAATTAAGCTCTCAACTATCCATTCAGTAACTTTGCATTGCATAATACAGGCCCGGATCAAATGAGTTGTGGGGGGGTTCCAGGCATTTTACATCCAATATCAACCAAAATAGATCATGTTAAAATGTCTTTAATAACCAACAGGAATGCCTTTTAAACCAAGTACCCATTCAGCTTAACAGTAAATCTACACCAAGATCATATGTCTTCACCCATGCAACTGAGAAAATATCCTAAATATAAAAGCCTCATCAAAAATCAACAACAGACTTTGAAAACTTGAGTTCAAAGAGAGTATGATTTTTATTAGATCCTGCAAGAAAATGTGCACTGACCTCCTGTCTTTCAGCACAGAAATACAGCAAAGGCTCATTGTGTCTGTGGCTCTGGCAGGGGAGCGATGTCAAGTCTATACAAGTTTCTAAGTGCAGGATCTGCACTGACACTGCAGGGCCAGCTCACAAGTCTATGCCATTGTGCACATGGCCTCTCGCGTGGGAGTAATGCCCAGTTTCAGAAGTGTTGGTAGAGCACAAAAAATGGGTTCCCTGAGACCCACCACAACAGGTTCAGTTCATGAATTGCGATGAAGACAGAAGGCGACGTGAAAACAGGTGAAATTGCCGATATAAAGAATGAGTCAAGAAAACAAGTCTCACCATGTTTGTGCTGTTGTGCCCTCAGTATCACACGTTTCTGTCAGAAAACGACTTTGAAAACGACGGTTGAATATTTCGTGGATAATTATACAGAAAATACCACAAACAAACCTGTCAAGCGTTAATATTGTCGCGCTATTTACAAAACCCAAAACCAGTGAAGTTGGCACATTATGTAAATCGTAGATAAAAACAGAATACAATGATTTGCAAATCCTTTCAACTTATATTCAATTGAATACACTGCAAAGACAAGATGTTTAATGTTCAAACTGAGAAACTTTTTTTTTTTGCAAATAATCATTAACTTAGAATTTAAAGGCAGCAACACATTGCAAAAAAGTTGGCACAGGGGCCTTTTTACCACTGTGTTACATCGCCTTTCCTTTTAACGACGCTCAGTAAACATTTGGAAACTGAGGAGACCAATTTTTTAAGCATTTCAGGTGGAACTCTTTCCCATTCTTGCTTGATGTACAGCTTAAGTTGTTCAACAGTCCGGGGTCTCCGTTGTCGTATTTTACGCTTCATAATGCGCCAGACATTTTCAATGGGAGACAGGTCTGGACTACAGGCAGGCCAGTCTATTACCCACACTCTTTTACTACGGAGCCATGCTGTTGTAACACGTGCAGAATGTGGCTTGGCATTGTCTTGCTGAAATAAGCAGGGATGTCCACGAAAAAGACGGTGCTTAGATGACAACATATGTTGCTCCAAAACCTGTATGTGCCTTTCAGCATTAATGGTGCCTTCACATATGTGTAAGTTGCCCATGCCTTGGGCACTAATACACCCCCATACCAGCACAGATGCTGGCTTCTGAACTTTGCGCCTATAACAGTCCGGATGGTTCATTTCCTCTTTCCTTCCACAGTTTCCAAAAACAATTTGAAATGTGGACTCGTCAGACCACAGAACACTTTTCCACTTTGCATCAGTCCATCTTAGATGAGCTTGGGTCCAGCGAAGCCGGCTGCGTTTCTGGGTGCTGTTGATAAAGGGCTTTCGCTTTGCATTGTAGAGTTTAAACTTGCACTTGCAGATGAAGCTACGAACTGTAGTTACTGACAGTAGTTTTCTGAAGTGTTCCTGAGCCCATGTGGTGATGTCCTTTACACCCTGATGTCGGTTTTTGATGCAGTACCGCCTGAGGGATCGAAGGTCACGGGCATTCAACGTTGGTTTTTGGCCTTGTCGCTTACGTGCAGTGATTTCTCCAGATTCTCTGAACCTTTTGACGATATTACGGAACGTAGATGATGAAATCCCTAAATTTCTTGCAAGAGCTCGTTGAGGAATGTTGTTTTTAAACTGTTCGACAATCAGATCACGCATTTGTTCACTAAGTGGTGACCCTCGCCCCATCCTTGTTTGTGAATGACTGAGCATTTCAGGGAAGCTGCTTTTACACCCAATCATGGCACCCACCTGTTCCTAATTAGCCCGTTCACCTGTGGGATGTTCCAAATAAGTGTTTGATGACCATTCCTCAACTCTCTCAGTCTTTTTTTCCACTTGTGCCAGCTTTTTTGAAACATGTTGCAGGCATCAAATTCCAAATGAGCTAATATTTGCAAAAAATTAAAGTTTACCTGTTCGAACATTAAGTAACTTGTCTTTGCAGTGTATTCAATTGAATATAGGTTGAAAAGGATTTGCAAATCATTGTATTCTGTTTTTATTTACGATTTACACGACGTGCCAACTTCACTGGTTTTGGGTTTTGTATGTACATGCGAATGGCCCATGGACTCGGTTTGACGGACCAGGAACGCAAGGCTCTAGCTGAGGGTAGCTTTGTGCGATTCAGCTGGTTTAGGGCTCGTTGGAAACGTCAGAAGCCATACAATCAAAGGGCTACCGGCCAAGTCTTACTGACAGCATCACAAGCCGATCACAGAGTGGAAAACAATGCAAGCCAGCTGAATGCTGAGGAACTGAGATCTTTGAAGCAATGATGGAGAAGAAAAACATGCGTTGAGACTCGCAGATTATAACACGGACACATTGAGCTAACAATAGCAACCGCAGATTTACCCTCGAGCGGTTTTTTTATTACAAAATTTCAAAGGTAAGACATTTCTTTACTCATCTCTGTAGACTGTAAAGTGTATGCCTGCTGTTCTTTGAGTGTGGTGTCAGTTTAAAATGACAGGGCAAATATTGTTGGATTCTGTGGACTTCTCTCTTTCATTTGATGTATTGTTTGTATGCACAGCACGAATTCAGAAGAAATTCTAGTGATTCAGCACTGACATGATTTTATCCTATGCTTTGCTGCATGCTTATTTACTTGCTTGGTGCTTACATTGTGTTCGGTTGAGGTAAAAATGGTCAACATGAGCTTTTTGCCTAGTTTCTTTGCAGAAAGTGGATCGGCCGCATGGCAATGTTGCGATTTGGAAACATGCTGTATTTATTATGCATAACCCCCACCCCTGGTACCAGGGGCATCGGGCTTAAGGGGTTAATGAGGCGTTAAATGCAAATTGCGATGCAAACCCGCTGATTTCGAGCCTTGCAGTCACGCAGGATCTCTCTGCCTGCGATCTTTGTGAACGAAGATTTCAGTCTTCGCGCATACGATCTATCCAGCAATTTCAAAAATGCTCTCTTGTGACTGAAAAATTCATTGTCCTCTTTAGCAACCACCTCATCTTGTTGTGAATTAAGTATTTATGCTTTGTTTTTGTATGTTTTCAGTTTCATGATGTTTAGAATTATTTGTTTCTTTGTGTTAGATTTACTTCTAGTGTGATTGTTCATGTTTCATGAATGCTTGTCTTTTGTCACTCGCTCCCTTGTGTGTCTAAGTGTGGTGTCTTGTTTCCATTCAGTCTTTTCCCCTGTCTTTTCTGGTTGGGTACTTCCTGCTTCCTCCTTCCTGTGCTTGTTAACTCTCTGCACCTGAGAATAGTTTAGCTGAGGCACTGGTGATTAGAAATGGGTAGGACTACACATTAGAGCAGAGTAGTTAGGCACGGTGATTAGTTAGTTTGAAGAAGCAGGGCACACCTACTTGTTCAATCTGTCCTATCACTTTCCTTTGCTGTTCTAGATCCTGCCTCCTCTCAGTCTCTGGCAACCACCAGGAACTGATCAAACTCCATGTTATGCCCTGCACATCTGCCCACATTGTCCTGGGTCGCCCCTGGTTAAAGATCCATAACCCCCAAGTCAACTGGAGGACCGGACAAGTGGTGGAATGGAGTACCCATTGCCTACGCTCCTGTCTCCGTAAAGCTCCCGCCAACCACTAGGGGAAGCGTACCAGCGAACCACCTTTTGTTCCGGACTTATCCAAGGTGCCCCGTGAGTACCATGACCTATCTGAGGTGTTTTCTAAATCTCGTGCTCTGTCTCTGCCTCCGCACAGACCCTATGACTGCGCCATCGAGCTGCACCCTGGTACTACGCCCCCTAGGGGTGGGCTGTATTCCCTGACTCGTCCGGAACAAGAGGCCATGGAGAAGTACGTGGAGGAATCCCAGGCTGCTGGCATCATACGTCCCTCGTCCTCCCCAGCGGGAGCCGGTTTCTTCTTCATGGGAAAAAAGGATGGGTCCCTCAGACCTTGCATCGACTACAGAGGTTTAAAAAATATCACGGTTAAAAACTGTTACCCGTTACCCTTAATGAATTCCGCTTTTGAGTTGCTACAGGGGGCAGCTATCTTCACTAAGCTTGACCTTCGTAATGCTTACCATCTAGTCCGTATCAAGGAAGGAGATGAGTGGAAGACTGCCTTCAACACTGCTAGGGGGTATTATGAGTATTTGGTGATGCCTTTTGGGCTGAGCAATGCACCCGCAGTCTTCCAAAACCTCATAAATGATGTTTTACATGATATGATAAACCAGTTTGTCTTTGTATACCTGGATGATATCCTTGTATTTTCCAAGTCCAAGGAGGAACATGTACACCATGTCTGGGCAGTCCTTCAACGTCTACTGGAGATCCAACTATTTGCTAAAGCTGAGAAATGTGAGTTCCATTTGGACATGGTTCCATTTCTGGGTTTCGTGGTCACTCCGGGAGGCATCCTGATGGACCCATAATGTTTCCTGGGTTTCGCAAATTTCTATAGGAGGTCTATTAGAAACTATAGTTCTGTTGCTGCTCCGCTCACTACTTTAACTTCTCCCAAAGTACAGTTCCTGTGGTCATCAGATGCAGAGAATGCCTTCCAGGAGCTCAAGAACCGCTTCACCTGCGCACCTATCCTCCAGCAGCCTGACCCTGAACGGCAATTCATCGTTGAGGTGGATACTTCGAACACTGGAGTGGGGGCAATTCTTTCACAACGAAACCTCCAAGACAATAAGGTACACCCGTGTGCATTCTTCTCGCGAAGACTTAGCCCAGCAAAACGCAACTATGACATGGGAACCGTGAATTACTGGCTGTCAAGATGGCATTGGAGGAGTGGCGCCACTGGCTGGAAGGTGCTAAAGTACCATTTCAAGTATGGACTGATCATAAAAACCTTGAGTAGCTTAAGTCTGCTAAGAGATTAAATTCACATCAGTCTCGCTGGTCTCTCTTTTTTGACCGTTTCAACTTCACTCTGGCCTACCGTCCTGGCTCCCAGAACAAGAAACCTGACGCCTTGTCCCGCAAGTACTCACCCGACGCCGCACCTAAGGTACCTCAGAACATCCTGCCTGAGCGGTGCCTGGTGGGGTCGCTGATCTGGGAGCTGGAGAACCGAGTCAGACGAGCCCAACCTTTCGGTGAGCCACCCGCAAACTGTCCCAGTAATTGTCTGTTTGTTACCGATGCTCTCAGGCCAGAAGTGTTGCAGTGGGCTCATTCTTACCGGCTCGCCTGCCATCCAGGAGCCAACCGTACCTTGTCCATGCTTCGCCGAAGATTCTGGTGGTCCACAGTTTGGAGGGATGTCAAGGAGTTCACTGCCGCCTGCTCCGTCTGTGCCCAGAATAAGGCCACTTGCACCCCTCCAGCCGGCCTCCTCCATCCACTCCCGGTGCCATCTAGACCCTGGGCCAGTATTGCACTGGATTTTGTCACAGGACTACCGCCCTCTGGAGGTAACACGGTCATTCTGACAATTATTGATCGATTCTCCAAAGCTGTTCATCTTGTCTCTCTGCCCAAGCTTCCCTCCGCGAAAGAAACTGCAGACCTTTTTATCCAAAATGTGATCAGACTTCACGGCATTCCTGCTGATGTGGTCTCTGACCGTGGTCCCCAGTTCATCTCCCAGGTGTGGAGGGCCTTTTGTTTCGCGCTGGGGATCTCAGTTAACCTGTCCCCTGGTTTCCATCCTCAGAGCAATGGGCAGACTGAAAGAGCCAATCAACAGCTGGAGACGGTGCTCCGGTGTCTATGGAGTGACCAGTTAGCATGGGTGGAGTACTCCATTAACAGTCTGCCCGCTGCTGCCTCTGGAGTCTCCCCCTTCCAGGCTTGCCTCGGCTATCAGCCCCCCCTGTTTCCCTCCCAGGAAACCGAGGTCAACGTTCCCAGCGTGCAGGACTTTGTTCGAAGATGCCGCCGGACCTGGCAGGAGACCCGCAATGCTCTCCGAAAGGCATCTGACCAAATGGCTCAGCAAGCTAACCACCACCGCTCCAACACGCCCGAGTACCAAGTTGGCCAGAAAGTCTGGCTCTCGTCTAAAGACATTCCCCTCCGTGTCCCTCGTCGCAATCTAGCTCCCCGTTTGTTAGGCCCTTTTCCTGTAGTTAAAGTCATCAATCCTGTCTCTGTTCAGTTGAAACTGCCCCAATCCATGTCCCGCATTCACCCTGTGTTTCATGTTTCATGCATTAAGCCTGTCTCTGTTTCCCCCCTCTCCCCTGCCCCGGACCAACCTCCTCCCCCACGTCTGGTCGATGGTGCTGAAGCGTTCACCGTACGCAAGCTGCTAGACATCCGGCGCCGTGGACGCGGACTTCAGTACTTAGTAGACTGGGAGGGCTACGGCCCTGAGGAGCGCTCCTGGGTGCCTGATAGGCACATTTTGGATAAGAGACTTATTCGGGACTTTCACCACCGCTCTCGAGTTGTTCGGCCACCAGGTGGCAACCGTAAGGGGGGGGGGGGTTCTGTTGTGAATTAAGTATTAATGCTTTGTTTTTTGTATGTTTTCAGTTTCATGATGTTCAGAACAACACTTCTAGTGTGATTGTTCATGTTTCATGAATGCTTGTCTTTTGTCACTCGCTGCCTTGTGTGTCTAAGTGTGGTGTCTTGTTTCCATTCACAGTCTTTTCCCCTGTCTTTTCTGGTTGGGTACTTCCTGCTTCCTTCTTCCTGTGCTTGTTAACTGTCTGCACCTGAGAATAGTTTAGCTGAGGCACTGGTGATTAGAAATGGGTAGGACTACACATTAGAGCAGAGTAGTTAGGCACGGTGATTAGTTAGTTTGAAGAAGCAGGGCACAGCTACTTGTTCAATCTGTCCTATCACTTTCCTTTGCTGTTCTAGATTCTGCCTCCTCTCAGCTGTCCTTCATTTCTTGGGCTTAACACTCTAATTAGTTTGTTTATAAAGATCCCACTTTTCTGCTTGTCTTTGTCGATTCGTGACCGTTCCTTGCTCTGCCTGGTCGTTCCGTCTCTGCGCTTTTTCTCAGTGTGTTTTTGTGATTATTGAGAGTTTTTGTCCTTTGTGATTTTCTGTATTCTAGTTATTGATTGTATTTTGTCGAGTGAGTGTGGTGAGTTTGAGAGTCTCCCGTTTTCCCCAGTTCCCTTTCTACTTTGACTGTTTAGTTCATTTCTGTGTCTCCCTCTCCCCTTCCAATTCCCTTTTCCCTTTTCCCCATTCCCTTAGGTTAGTTTCCCTTTGTTTCTGTATTCTGTGCTGACTGATTTCCTGGTTTTTTGACATTTTGCCTGTCCTTGACTAAGATTGAGTGTTTCTGTGATATTCCTGATTTCTGGCTATTGACCTCTGTTTCTGTCTGACCATGAGCAACGGTAACGTTAATAAAAGACGCTCTTCCGAGCTTGAACCACGATTGGAGTCTCCGTACGTTCATTACACATCTATACTGAGCCAGTGGTAGCGATGGAGAAACCGAAGCTTTCTGAACTACTGAAACAATTATGTTGAATGGTTCAGGGTTGCGAGGCATTTGATACAATTAAATATGATGACATCTGCTGGCCAATCTTCAACATAGCATTTGCGTGGAACAATAAAGGACAAGGTGTCATGAAACAGGCACTGTTAAGTACGTTTAACAATAAAGGTTCTGTGTGCATCTTGTAGTTTTTGACTTTTTTTTTCAAGACAATAACATACTTGTGTTATAATGTGATTGTGCCGTCATAAAATACTGTATGAAATGGAGATATGCTTTTGCAAGATCGAAAGAAATACAAAAAAAGATTTTTCAAAATTTGGAGGGAAAATGGCAAATGTTTATGCAACTAGGGACTGTTATTGCAGTAGTCGAGTAAAATGCTGCATAAGTTGGATAGGGGATTTACAGGGTTCAAAGATTTTTATTGAAAAACAAGATCATTTCAGCTGAGTTGGGCTTTTGTCTGTTTCTCTTCTTTGTAACTACCTCTCCAGCTTTGAAGAAGACCCTTTCACATGGCACAGAAGTTGCTTTGCATATGAGGATATCAGTGGGCAAGCTTGAAAAGACTGGGATAACCTGCTGCCCTTGAATGCCTGTATTTTAATGGGTCTTCTCCAAAAATCCCGCCCTTCATTCAAAACCCGAGTAACACATCGCCGATACGCGTGTGACGTAATGAAACTTCATTTGGGGAGAGGTTTTTAGCATGGTGAAGCGAGGCATCAAAGCATACTGCCGAGATACTTCTGCTTTGAGAGATCGATACTGTCTCGACCCGTCTGCTTCGAGCGTAACATCCCTAGCCAGTGGTATTCAAATTAGTTGTTAAGGACAGTGCAGTGGATATTTTGCTGTGAACCGGTTTTACATTTCTCCGGCTATTTGGCTGTGACTTCCGGTACACATGCAGTTGTATTAATTTTGGACTTGTTCACAGAAATCAACGGATAATAGTGAAGTTATAATTTCCCCATTTAGTTTGCAAGCTCGCATTTACATACATGAAATATTGCTGGCCAAGTTGGCATAAAGGCTCTCTTGTTAGCTAGCTTACGTTATATTTCCTGCATTTAAGTCAATTTAAAATGTGTATAGCCATTATTACGTGAACTAAGCTGGAGTCGCACCGTGAACATTTAGCTTGCGAGCTGGCATTAATATGCATCAATAAAGGTTGCCAGCTAACATTGACTAAGAAACCAACAAACTAACTTGCACGCTAGGCTAGCAAGCTAGTTCACTTGCTCTGGTACCTACTTGCTGTGCATATAAATCAATTTAAAACAGTGAATCGCAAACATTTCGCATTGGCAGCGTAGCTAGGTCAGTTATGCATTGACGAGGCTGGAATGCGTTTCCCAAAATAGCTGATAATAACTAACATAGTTGGACCCATTGACTGTGAATGGACCAACTAGCCTTTGTAAGTTGCTAATGTAGTTACCAACTACGCTTTTGGGAAACGCAACCCTGATTAGTTGTTCGCTAGCTACTGAGTTCTTACACTAACCTTGGCCAAACATACTCCATAGATTTCTGTGTTTTAAGTCCAAAATAGCCAAAAAGCCAAAGAAAAGTAAAACCGGTTCACGGCAAAATATCCACTGCCTAAGAAAAATCGGTTTTCTGAAGCAAAAATTTGACATACTCAAAGTATTATTCTTCTATCACTATTGTTTATCTTTAATCGATTCCCTCATCCAGAGGCCAGGACGCAAACGTGCTACCACCGCATATCCATAGTACCCTTGGACACTCCGTCCGGGGCTACAATAATGTCTTTTTGTGATTTAAAAAAAAGTCACAATCTAGTTGTACTTCCTTCCTCTTCGCGTTGTGTTTTCTGCTGGTTGATTGGTAGTCAAAAGGTGCCGCCCTTTAAGAAGACAGCAGCGTCTAGCGGGCAAACATTACTCATATAGATTGTAATGAAAGAATTTCAACACTATAAATCGATGATACTCAATTCTGTTGAGAGGTTGGCCCATGAGCAATGATTAAGTAAACACCCATATTCATTTAGAACAGTAGCCCTCACCCACATTGATTCCCCAGTGTTAGGCCGAGGACACTCGCAGCCACTAATTACATGCATTAAATTACAAGCGGTTTCAAAGATCTTCAGCAAATCGACTCGAAAGTGTGCAGAAAACCTGTGTTGAAATGGTAAATGTATAATTTATTGCCGCGTTTCTGGTCATGTGTTTTGCACATCTATGCAGCCAAGCATTTAGCTTGCATTCCTGTTCATTCCATCAAAAAAAAGTTACCACGCATTAATGAAGACATTAAAGGACAAGTACCTGTTGGATATTATGAATCCTACAGCCAGTGAGATGACAAATATTTAGCTGGCTGTAATCGGCAGTTTTACTTCAGCTCTCTTCACTGAAAATGTTTCACATTTTAAATGTTTTTTTTACCTTTTAGGAAATTTTTAATATTGAAGTACCATCTTAAAATAAATTAGTGCTAAGAAAATGCTGAAACGAGCACTGTAATTTATGGTAATTATTTGGATTAATGCCAGCCTTATACGATCGCGTGCAGGGTATTGTGTTGTTAGAATCACCCATCAATGATCTTTTTCCATTAATTTATAATTTCTTAATTAAACTTATGTAGCAGTCTTGATTATACAACCACAATTCCAAAATAGTGGGGATGAAGTGTAAATTGTGAATAAAATAAAAATGCAATGACTTTCAGATCAAAGGACAATTTTATTTACAATTGAACATAGATAACATTTCAAATGTTATATCTGCAACATTGTACATTTTTATCCACAAGATGAGCTCATTTCAAATTCTGGTTTGCAAAAAAAGGGAATACTTTAAAAACAAAAACGTCAAATTGCAAAGGCTTTGAAGGTCTCATCAACAGTGCATCACATCAAAAGATTAAGTGGAAAAATCTCTAAGCATAAGGGACAAGGCCGAACACTGGATGCCCGTGATCTTTGGGCCCTCAGACGCCACTGCATCACTCACCGGCATTATTCAGTCATTGACATTACTAAATGGGCCCAGGAATACTTCAAGAAACCTGTCTGCAAACAGTCCACCGTGCCATCCACAGATGCCACCTGAAACCCTCATGCAAAAAGCCATAATTGAGCATGATCCAGAAGCGCCTGTGAGGTATCGTTCAGGAACCACTCGCAAGAGATCGTAATCCAAAAAACGTATGCCTTTATTGGAGTCCGGGTCAAAGCCAAAATACACAGAACTTGCCAAGCCACAATACGAAATCCAAAAACAGTATCGACTTGACAGGGGTCAGAACCAGTAAGACAGATGGGCGGAGGTACAAAAACGAGGCAAAAAGTCGTAGTCGATGGGCAAAGCCAATGGTCATACACAGGGAATCCAAACACCGTACTCATGGTCATACAAAAACAGGTCAAAATCCAGAAAGGCAAAACAGTACAAAAGGGCAATGGCAAGAATCAGGGTCAGACTATCCAGTAGAAGAAAAACAATAATCACAGGTGTAAAATGAGAATTGATCAACGTTCTGACAAGAGCTGTGAGTGAAAAGACTCCTAATATACACACAGGAAGGGTCACATGCTATACAGAGATCAGCTGTGGGGAATGAGTCTAATTACATTGGGAGAATCAAATGAGGCAAACCCTAACCACGAAAATTGGCGAGACACGAAATACGGACAGGAATCACACAAACAGCCTATGACATTAAAACAGCTCCGGTCCTGGAGTTCTACGTGCACAGATAACAAGAGCAGGAAAGTAATTAAGCACGTGCGAGAGATTCGCGCTGAAACTTAGGAAGAGGACGGGTGAAAGCAAAGGGGCGGAGATTACAACAGGGCGACTGCGAAGAGGGAATTAGTCTATTAGTAGCGGTGCGGTTTTAAAACTTAAACTAGAGTGCTCATTAGTAATTTAGTAATCGAATCTATATATACCTGGTTAGTTGTGTTAGTATACTATATACAAATGTTAGTCTCGTTAGTAATCAGAACAGAGGAGTGAAGGGAGAAAACGAGATACGAAGAAATGTTTTAAACACCAAACTGCCTTTAAGGCACCCGAAGTCAGTGAGCACGCAGACAGGGAAGACGGACTGAACCAACTAGATCACAAGACAGGGGAGACAAGTGCAATGGAACTGAAACACGGAATGAACCAAAAACCAGAATATTTCAAAAACCATGAAAAACAAATAAAAGACAATAATCATAAACACAAAACCAGCACATAAAACATGATCTAAACCCAGAATCATGACAGCGCCGCCATGTTCTTTGGGCCAAGGCTCATTTAAAATGGATTGTAGCAAAGTGTCCTGTGGTCAGATGAGTCCAAATTTGAAATTCTTGTTGGAAATCAAGGGCGTTGTGTCCTCCGGGCTGAAGAGGAAAAAGACCACCCCACCTGTTGTCAAAAACCAGCATCTGTGATGATATGGCGATGCAACAGTGCATATGGTGTGGGACACTTGCATGTTCTTAAAAGCACCATGAATTCTTAAAGGTGTATAAAGGTTTTAGACCAACATGCTTCCCTCCAGATGACATCAATTGCAAGGAAGGCCTTGTGTATTTCACCAGGACGATGCAAAACTACATACTGCAGCTATTACAATAGCACGGCTTCGTAGTTGAAGAGTCTGTGTGCTGAACTGGCCTGCCTGCAGTTGTGATCTTTCACCGATTGAGAACATTTGGTGCATAATTAAACAAAAAGTCCGTCAAAGGAGACCCAAATATCTCCAGCAGCTGGAAGCCTGTATTAAACAAGAGTGGGATCAAATTCCAATGGCTAAACTCAAGAAACTTGTCTCCTCAAATGCCCAGATGCCTCCACTCTGTGTTAAAAAGAAGAGGGGATGCTACACCATGGTAAACATGCCCCTGTCCCAACTTTTTTGAGACCTGTAGTAGCCATCAAATTTGAAATTAGCTCATTTTGTGGATAAAATTGTAAGATTTCGCAGTTTCAACATTTGCTATGTTATCTCTGTTCTGTTGTGAATAAAATACTGGCTGGTGTGAAAGTCATTTGAAAGTCATTGCCTTTTGATTTTATTCACAATTTCCACTTTGTCCCAGCTATTTCAGAATTGGGGTTGTATATGACTGGAAAAAATAGGTAATAATCCTTAATTATCAATCAGTCCAACGACATTGGCAAAATGTTCTCTGCCGCTGGCTGTATTTCTCCCATGACGTCATTGCTGAAGATAGCCAAAAATAAATTCTTTCTGAGATGATTGCAATTTACAATGATTAAAATTCAAATAAATGTTCAACAGCTGATTACAATTTGAAATGACCAGTGCACAAAGAATGTATTCATATTAAAGATTTTGTGGTCCAAATCTTATTAATGGACAAACAAGCACTTGAAAGAGTTGCTCTTTGGATCTCTCTTTATTACATGCCATTACATTATTACATATTACATTACTTTTCAACAAACATTTATTCCATATAGAAAAATATTCCACTTTGCCCCATACACTTTTTTTCAAGTGTCAGGCTTTCTTGTCATGCAGTGCCCAGAGATATGGCAGATTTATGGGTACAGCTGTCAATTAGAAGGGATTAGGATTAAGGATTAGGGGTTAGGGTTAGGATCAGGGTTAGGTTAGGTCAGGGTTTGAAATTGGGACTGCTGTATCTTTAAATTTAAATGCACTGGTAAACTGCTGTACCCGTAGCAACGGCCTTTTTATTAACATCAAGTATAAATTTTAAATTAATACTCAATGGAACTCAAGTTAAATATTTTAAATCTGTGCAAAACATAAGAAGGGGCGCCCCTACTGGTCAGCTCGCCAGTGAAATTCTGTGCAGGTACTCGGTCGGATTTCTCCCGCCCTCGGTCTGAGTTTGCGTGGTCTGAACTACGAGTGAATAAGCGGCAGGTGACAGGAGCGTGTTTGTGAAGAGAAGCGCTAATTACTTTGGCTCTCGTGACATGGCAGTCGATTACCAGCTAGGCAGCTTGTACATAGTACCCCGACTGGAAATTCTAGCTGCAGATGGAACTGGAAATTCCTTTTTTTTCACAAAAGAAAAAAGTTTATTCAGGCAAAATTAGAAATACCCAAAAGCAACGATAATGGCCTTTTAAATCGACTGATAACATTCCTGTTCGTAACGGGTGTTTGACGTCTTTGAAGCAGAGTTTTTCACATTTCCGATCTCTGTCTCCATCTAATGGACAACCATGTGTAACACAGGAAAACAGGGCAGCACTGAGTCCAAGTTCCTAAACCTTGTTCAATGGATTAGCAGGTAGAATTTAGAAAAGGATAACGGGAGAGCTGCGTACATCTTGAGTGCTGACTTAACACTTTTGCCCTTTGGAAACACTTTATTGTCCGTGTTTTACGTCTGCCTGAAGTATACATGGAACAGAAAATACTAAAAGAACTGTCACATTTACATTTATTGTCAAGGTGAGAAATTCCAAAATAGTATGAGAGAGAGAGAGGGAGAGAGAGAGCATATGCGAGACACACAGAGAGAGAGAGTGAGAGAGAGACTGAGTAAGAGAGAGCGAATGAGAGAATTTGAACAAAAACAAGGGGAAAAGAAAAATAACAAAAAAAGGCATCTACAAAAACTAATTCATCACACACAACAGTACAAGTGGGCCTGTCTACAGAAATGGGGTACCTAAGGGGCATGGTACATTAACGGTTAAATAACACGTTACAGTGTTCAACAATCCACTAAATTGTATGCTTATTGTGTTATACATATGACAAAGATATAATAATAACATTTTTTGAAGTAATGCTTTGTCTAGTTTTATTTTTACTCGCAGAAAGAAGAAAATATCCACACTGGTTTTTGACATCGTTTGTGACATTGTAGATGTCGTTCATTTCAGGGCGGCTGCAACCCATCAAAGGGCACCCTTATTTGAGTAAAGTTGTCAGCTTGAATAAATATCTTAGTTTCTTTCAGTTTCTCTTCGTTTTCTAAAAAAAAAATTAATGACAGGTAATTTAATTTGAAAAAATTTAAAAAACCCTATTTGAAAAGCTTACGTTCGTAACCATCGTCTGTCCTTGCAGTTACATAAAAATGGGTCAGACTGGGATATATTTGCGGATATAACCACCCATACATGTACGAAAAGTAAGAGTCCATTTGCTGATATACACACTCAGAAATAAAGGTACACATGGGGTACAATATTATACTCTCAGGTACAAAATTATTTCTTTAAGTTCATTGTACCTTAAAGGGTACAGGACAGAACCTTTTGAGCTACAATATTGTACCTTTCAGAGTACATGAAATGAGAAAGTACATATCTGTACCCAAAATCTCTGTACCCTTAACCAAATGCTGGCAAATGGAGGTTTCAGAAATAATAAAATACTTAATTTTCATGTCAGTTGTAAAAAATATCTTATCTCAAAACCCAACCAAAATAGAATAGCCTAATTCTTGGATCAACCTTGTATTAATGACCAAAATAGCCTCACTTTAATACGATTTGTAATTTAGTCAGGCTACTTCGAGCAGAAAAAAATGTTTTATTTTAATAAGCTAAACTCAGGCCTAACAGTCAGAGAAATTAATTTTTAAAAGTTAGAGTAAAAAATAAAAAAGGTTACAGTAGCTTGACAAAAGAAAAATAGATTAAGTTAAGATGAAGTTTAATAAAACTGGACTAAAAGCAGGTTAGAAAGAGGCTAAAAGACTAAAGAAATAGACAAATAACTAGTCATACTCATAGCCTCCGTTGCAGACGTCTTATGGTGTTCGGTTAATTTCCTTCACACAACAACGTCTGTGCACTCGAGCAAGGTTTTGTGTTCCGTGACGTAATGTGATTGTGCTTGATGAGCCAATCAGAATGCTTGTTATATGTTATGATCTCTGTCATTACTATGGGTTTTCCCTGCGGCTTGTCAAAAATAGTGAAACGGCGGGTAAAGAAACTCCTAAAAAACTTGTAGAAAACGACATTTGTTTTGTGTGTAAAAGAAAAATCCTCTCAAAGACCAGATACGTGTGCATTCAAAAGGCAAGCTTGATATCGCTGCAGTAATAAGCTCTGTCATCTCTGTTAACACAGCGGTATACACGAACGAGTTATTTGTCTGCCGAACGGGCTGCTATCGCTTACTTGAAAAAAATTTGAAAATAGAGAAAGAACTTGATGAAAAGCGATCGGAATTATAACTTCTTTATGAAAGCGAAAGGCCCCCAACGAAACGTCTAACAACAGAAGAGTGTTCTTCTTCGTTGGCCAAAACATGGCTAATCTTTGATAACTTTGACACTTCAACTCCCGGAAAAACACCTGGACAACTAGCCCACGTTGCAGACGTCTTATGGTGTTCAGCTAATTTCCTTCACACAACAGACTCATACTTTCAATATTGAAGATTTTGCACATTTTATCCAAAGGTCGAGAGAAAACATCCGCCATTTTGGCTTTATCTGTTTCTGCATATATAATTAGCTCCTGGATTTTAGGAGCTAGTTTCTGATTGGTGGAACACAAAACCTCGCTCGAGTGTGCAGACGTTGTTGGGTGAAGGAAATTAACCGAACACCATAAGACGTCTGCAACGGAGGCTATCATACTCATAGCTTGCTTATAGTTCATTAAGCCATAGGTGCAGCCACCCAGTGGTTTAGTGTAAAAATTATCTACATTGAATTCGCTTGGATTCAATTATCATTACATGGTTGAAATGCTTTAGGCACAAAAAATAAGGGGAAAAAAGTACTTGTATGATCTAGCTGTTGCAGATGTAGCATTTTTTTTTTTCATTTTTTTGTGGACTTGATGACATTCAGTACATGAGCAGGTCAGGCGGCACAGTTCTCTCAAGTCAGAATAAAAAAAAAAAAAAGAACTTGCAACCGTTACTCTGCGTTGTGGGACGAGAGCAGAGCAGACGGCGATGTCACTGGCGGCATTAACAACGGAGGAGCTCCTCCAGCAGCTACAGCAAGCTGGGTTGGAGACAACAGAGGAGGAGAAGAGGAAATTATTCGGTGAGTTTTAGTGGCATTTTTTTAAACATTGCTAGACCCACATTATTCACACGACATGGAGAGCTTATAAATTCAAGTGTATCAAGTTGACTGACATTGGCGCCATCTAGCTAGCTAGATAGCGCGCTAACGCTATTGGCGTAATAGCGTTAGCACGATAGCGCGCTAACACGCAACCGCTAGCGTCAGTGCACTTAATGCTCTAACGGTTGGTGCAATTATCACGCGACCGCTATTGACAAAATTGGCGCCATTTTAAAATCAATTAGCGCGCTAGCTAACGCGCGCCAGCTAGCTAGATGGCACCTATGTCAGTAAACTTGATACGCTTGAACTTATAAGGTCTCCATGTCGTGTTAATGGCGCGCTAGCGTGACGTTGTTAGCACACTTTCGCTTCCATTATCTAGCTCCAGAACTAGCACTGCAACCTTGAAAAATTGCTAGCACAAATTGTCGGCATCTTGTCTAATGTTAGCAGTTGTGCTACCTAACCTTGCAGCCAACCACCTCAAATTAAGTTGAACTTAAAAATGCTTTGAAGTTGTCAGTGAATATACGAGTTATGTGGGTTGGACTTAATGAGTTTAAAATTGGGCTGGTGCCATTTTGTTACTCTAGTCAGCAGACTTTTAGCCACATCTCAGCATTAGATAAAAGGCATGGATGTGTATATAGACATGTACATTTATTACTGTCAGTGAGAGGCAGGGCTTCCGCCAAGCAGTGCGATTACGGGATTCCCGCAAAAACTGCCCTAGCGGCCGCAAGAAAAAATAGTCAAAGGCCATTCCCGTACATGTTTTCAGTGAATTAGGCTGCTTGCACACTGGACGCGAAACGAATCGTTCGCAAAACAGTTTTGCGTCCAGTGTGCAAGCGGCCAGTACTGCTGGACTCACACGTTCATTCACGCCCACAAAATCTGAACAGATTGGACATTCAGACAGTAACTAGCCAATCACTGGGTACGTTTCCTGCCTTGCCGCTGGCCGCAGGTGATGCCGAATCTTCCTTTTCCTTGCGCGGCAGCCCTATGAGGGCATTGGCTACACATCTTCATGGCTAACGTCGTCCCTAATTTCAGACATGCTAATCACTAGCCTGCCCAGCGTTGTGCATATTTTCGCCTTGGGGAGAAGGTTTGCGCCGTCTGCACTTGTCGTATTTCCATTAAAATGTTTATTCATCGCACTCGCTTCAAATCAAGCGAATAATTTTTATAATGGAAGAGATGGCTTGTATGTTAATGATTTTTTTTTCATGCTGTCAATGCCAGTCTTAAATTTATGGGTGTACGATAACGGTTTCCAAAGTGTCGCCTTCCGTTCTTGTCAATTTCCTTTTCACGTAGAGGTTCCATGCGGATATACGTAGCGACCGAGAATCGCACTGGGGTGCGTTTCCCGAGCAACGACGGAAGTTCGCTTAGAACTTACATGGTACAATGCATCGTTAAACTAACAAACATCAGAAGAACGATGGTTTCCCAAAACCGTCGTACCTTGTTCGTACCACAGTAGTCTGAACCATGTTGGTTTGAAAGACGTTAGTTTGAACCTTGATAGTTTGAGCGATTGTCGCTCAAACAACATTGTTACCAGGAGCACCCCAGTCTGTTTTTCACCGCAGGAAGCTTAAAAACTTGGTATTTGTGCCTAAATACAGCAGTTGTGATCGATATTACAATACTAATTTGTCGTTTTGGCATATTATTTTGCGATCATACACAAACTAGCTACAAAACAATTTATCATTTAAATGAAAAGACACTTTAGGCAACGATTCTTTCGAGAAAAAAAAAATCTAAAGAACGATTTGCTATTTCAGTCCATTTAATGAGATGAGCTCCACCAGCGAGTACAAAGTTTTTTAATTCATTCTTTACAGTTATATATACATACTAAGCTTCTTCCCTCAAATGAACATTCTGTGATGTAGCGGGTAAAGCCAATGTCACGTAATGAGTGACCTTTATTGATTGAGGGTTCGACTCCTGCAGAACACAGCAGCGTTTTTTTTTCGTTTTTTATTCATGGAAACGTGCGCTCCGATGAACAAGTGATCATTAAATTTAGACGATGCGTGTCACGTTGTCTCCTTTGATATATGTAGTAAATATTTAAGGTCACCCACCTTATTCATGGGCGTAGCAATACACACACAGACAAAAATGGAATATATAAACATTTTTATTTCTTTTTCTTAACATAAAAATTATTTCATTGACTCAAAGAACAAAAAATGGCATAAGAACACAGAAAAAATATATATATTCTTAGGGCCACAGATGGAGATGCAGTGCAGTGGATATGGGGGGCGGGTGGAGGAATTGCCAGCTAGACATTACTAAGGCAAGCAGCAGCTCTAAGGAGTGAGCTAAAGAGGACTGGTGGTGGGAGCGCCGGTCTGTCGGCCTCCTCTTAGTCCTGAGGAGAGTTTTGTCCAGGCTAAACCCAGAAGTGCTGGTGGGAGTCCCAGGAGTATAGGTATCTGTGGTATGCACAATTCTCTAACATGAGTGTCTTCCCCCCTCTGCCCACTTCCTCTAAGCCCATTTACACCTTGTCCCTTGCAGTTTGATTCCCAGGGCTCCCCAACATTGGGCACCCACACGCAGGACCCCTCAATATTGGCCATCCTCTCACTGGGCCACTCCACATTGGGCCCCCTCTGGCATGGCCTTCTGTGTGTCAGGGCCGCTCTTTCCCCTGAGTCTCCAGAATCCCCTCAGAATGGCAGTTCGTCTATGTCCTGCACAGCATGGCCATCACAGCAAATGTCCAGCTGCCTGAAGATCAGGCTCTCTCTCTGTAAAGGATGCTGAGGATGACCGTGCATTCCACAGACCACAAGGAATGACAAATGTTATGCAAAAATACCTCCCCCACCCCCTTTCTTTTTATCAACACTTTCCCATCCAGTGTAATATAAATGATTTCTACCATATTCACAGTTGCAGGTGGGCAAACTACATCCTCTCCTATCGATACATAAAATACATGAAGGTAAACAGCGAGATCACATGTTCCTCCTATGACTAGCAACACGAAGTAACGAGCTTTACAGATTTACTCAACAATACTACCGTCTTGAACCATGATCCCGTAAAGTAGGCTAATTAACCACCTCCGCTCTAATGACAGCGGGGAAATAAAAACAAGTGTTGTTATTAGACTAGCGTAATAAATCGTTGCCGAACATTAAAGTTTCTTTGCTAACGCGTGCGAAGGCTACAAGAGATATAATTCCAGAGATCCAACTATAGGCCCACTCATGAACAGAGAAATACAACAAAAAGTGCTTTTCCTGAGTAGCTACATTTTCAAATCACTGTGTTAATGTTATATACTGTATGTTTGTTCTGCAAGATCATCGAACATTTTCAGCTACTGACCTTATGTTTACCTTTCATGACTGCATTTTCCGACGCAATCACCCGGAACTAAGCTTCTAACTACAGCTGGGGAGTAGTAGTTTGAACTACACAGCTGAACGACAGTGGTTATGAACGTTCGTTCGAACTAAGGTTTTGGGGAACACCTGCATCGTTTAACGATTTGTTCGCACTACGTAAGTTACCTTGATAGTTCGAACGATGGTTTTGGGAAACACTGGCGGCGCAACTACATAGTTTGAACTATGTAAGTGTAACATTGTTAATTGCAGAGATGTATAATTACAAAAAAATCTAATGTATTGATGCCACTTCATTTATTCTATCGCACTATTCATATATAGCCTACCCTACTCTATATCAGGAAACTAATTGTATTGTCCCTCCTCTCTGTGACCTCATTTCCTGTCTGTTGCTCCAAAAAGAAAGTTGTTCCCATGATACCTCTCATTCCTGCAATGGCTTTTGTGGAGAGAGGCTAGAGCTGAAGTGGAGCGAGTTTTCTGTGAAATAATGTACACGAGTTCTTTATCTGAACAACAGAAAATACATAGTGGCAGGCCAAAGAAACGCAAGTTGTCCGTCTCGTATGTGAAGCACCCCCACAACGCAGAGCCACACCGGTCACATAAGTTTCTAACTTACTTAGCAACTACGCTTTTGGGAAACGCACCCCTGCTTAGCGAAAGCACTGCTATTTTTTGTGTCTTTGCAGGTTTGTTTGTTGACCAGAGAATCTAGTCAACCCCAGTCCTGTTTTTAAGCATACTGTTCTGTCACGTAATATCCACTATCTGATTATAGTCAATGGCAGTTGTAACTTGTATTTTTTATTTTTCAAACTTTACAGTCACACAGTCACTGAGTGCAGTAATTACTTTTTTGAATAAATGTTTTATTTTTGTGAGAACTTTTGTCTAGTTTCAGTTCATCTCAATATCATAAATGAATAGTTGTTAGTCTCTTATGGTTGTGACAGCTAGCCGTAACATATGAAATCCCCCCTGACAAATTGAAAAACCCCCCCAAAAAAGTTGGAAAGGGGGAAATCCCCCTCTAAAAAATATTTTAGCAGAAGCTCTGGAGAGGTATGGATTTTTTGTTGCAGGTGGTGTAAATGTGATAATCACTTTTCTAATTTTGGTCATGCATGTCTTTTATTACATAGAGAATGATGTGGTGGGAGAAACAGTGGATCATGGTCTTACAGAAGCAATGATTGCTTACCTCTTTGAAAAGTCATTCAAAAAGCAATTGAAATTCCAAGATTTTGTGAAGCAGAACAAGTTGGTAACCCTGGATTTGGAGGTGCTGACACCGTTGCCAGATGTTGAACCTCAGTTTGTTGATACTCAAGCCTCCTCAATTGCAACACGGTATGTGGTGGAATTTACTACTACTACTCGAACTATTCATGATCATTTCTTTGTTTTATTGAATAGTTGGACAGCGTGAACTGTTTTCATTAGGAGGAGGCTTTATGTCATGTTTTACATTAATACAACAGATTAACCTCTATTTTACTCTGCTGTGCGGGGCTTCCAGCTATCATTTCCATTCCACGGTTTCCAAATGATGTGCAAGCGAAATTGGATGCCAAGGAACCATGCCACAAGGTTCCAAAATACAGGCACGCAATAGTGCGCAGTTTGTATAATATGATGGCTGGCTATACAATGTAAGTGACAATTTCAGCGGTTAAATTACAGTTAAATTAGAATTTTCAAATAAAAAAATGCCATACTGTAATAATACCTGTTGTATCTCACAAATGACCCCTAACCCACAGGTTTCCAAGTAACATAGAATACGTTAACGTTGCCAAGGCACTGATCCTGAAGTACCCTTTTTTGAAAGATCTCGATGGCAATGGCTACGTAAGTATGGATGGATGGAATATTATTTTGAAAATATAATTTGTCCGTAAAGAAAAAGGAATGATCAAGTACAATTAGTTTGAAACTGTATGATCATTGCAAGTTCTAAATGTGGGTGTTTCTTTCCTGCAGCACACTTGGCACATGTCACTCAAACCAAAATTCAACACAGAGCTGCACCGCTAGTTGATGACACAGAAGTGAGAAAGTACAAAGAGAAATATGCCCAATCCAAGAAATCAAAGGCGACTGACGAATCTGCAGCCGTGAAACCAGAGCCATGTAGAGAGAGAGTCGCGACAACGGAGGTCCAAAACTCTTGATCATCAAGTGGTTCACGGAGACGGAAAATAGTTCCCGGTAGTCGCTGGCGGGCAATTTAAATGCATAAGTAAAATCTGCTAGAGAGAGACATAACTGCGATTTTTTTAATTGGTAGCCAATAGTTACATTAATTAACCATACTTACACAACACGTGAATGTTGCTACATCATTTTATATGCAAAATTCACTCATAGTCGTTGATATGTGTGAAGAGCGAGCGGTATTTTTTCTTCCTTCGCACAATCAGGCCTCCTTAATTCAGCGTCACCAACGCTGAACATTCGCAAAAAAGGTAACCACAGAATGTATGACATGTATGCACGCGATAGATGCAGTATTCCAACTGTTTTAGCATCTTTGACACGATACAATACATGGAAACTGAGGACCCTCATAATCAACAGAATAATTACTAATGTAATTTTTATGATTTTCAGAAAGCACAGAAGACCACCGACAGGTGACTATCAATGATTTATCGACTGACAGCACCATGAGTCAATGGATTAGCAGCAGCATGATGATATATGTGGTATCCGAGAAAATCTATTGTTAATGAGTGGAATATAATCTGTTCACAATATGTAGCATTTACTACTACATATACCTATACATAAATTCGAATCAACCGTGCTGATGACCTTTTGCATGCTAAAGGTAGAATTTGATTTTAGGCTTGCATTGACAGAAATGTTTTTACAAATTTATAAAAATGTATCAAATATAGTCAGTTCAGGTCACCTTAAAGCACACAAATATTCATATGAAGGCATACATTTTATGTATCTTGTATATTTGTACTTCTATACCTCAGTGAATTCATTGAGGAAATCTTGAATAAACTCAGAGATCAAATAGCATTTCAAGCAGTCAGTGTCTGTCTTTCTTCCATGTTGTCCTTGGATATAGTTTCCACCATGGTTTGCTGCGCTGCATGGGGATGCTCCAATCGCTGGGAGAGGGGAATACGAATGTATGGTTTCCCCAGTGACGTGGAAAGGAGAAAGAAATGGTTGGCTCAAGTCTGCAGGAGCAATCTTAAAATCATCAAAAATTACAACAACAAAAAAATATGTGAGGTAATCACATTCCAATTTTTTCACAAGTAAAGACCACACAATTGGGAAGCTTTATGTCCAGTTTATTCAAAATAATACAGGAAAAGGCTAGCATAGCATTGTGAGTAGAGACTTGGGGTACATGGGTGTTTTCAGTCTCATTGCACGGAGTCCTCGATCTCTGACTGAATCCATGGTGGTTCTAGCGCGGAGAAAGAGAAAAAGACAGGACAGAGGGTTACACAAACCTATGTAGGCTTGAAAGGGATTTTGCACAGAAAGATGAGAAGCGGTCTTTGTTTCCCAACTTACGTAATGGAACTTCAGTGGTTGTCATTATCAACAGCTTTTGCCGTTGATGTTTAACAAGGTATGATTGCAGCATCAATTACTGATGTGATAGGAATTTGCCTAAAGTTGTCTCATGTTCTTTGTGACCTTGCTAACATGTCATGAGCATACGCAGATTCAATAAATATCAATTGTTCTCCAATACTGTGCATTCCAACTCTACGGATATGTATGCAAGTATAAAAGAATGAGTTGCTGCCCGTGGGAAGTAAACTCAAGTCACTCTGCAGGCACATTTTGAGGCTGACCAGTTTATCCAGTCCAAAAAAGGCAAGACCAGGCTGAGAGCAGATGCTGTTCCGACCATCTTTGAGCATCGCCCTGTGGTGAAAAAGAGGAGGGCCCCAGCATCACGATGCACCACTGGACCTGTAAATATAGAGCAGATAGCTGCTGATCACAGCTATAGTATGAAATGTGGCGCAGGTATAATAATCATCAACTCTTAATGATGGTAATACACTGCCCGGCAAAAAAAAAACCCCAAAAAGTCACTGTTTGGATTTAAACAAGCAAATAATTAAGAAACAATGATTGAAACATTATTGCAGTGATGAAAATGTTTCAGCTGGAAATAGTTCTATTAATTCTGACTGATTCTGTGTGTAGTTTCTCATTTCTTACACAAACATGTCAGACAACGTTATATCTTATGGTTGTTAGTAAGTGGTACTGTGTTTCAAGAGGGGCAAATTACTGGCTAGCATTAAGCAAGCAAGAGAATGCTGAAATCAATGAAATTGGGTCATGAATGGTCCGACACTTCATTAAAAACCACAAAGGACAATTGTGAACTGTCCACTTCATGGGAAAAAAAATGGGTTGGAGAAAAATCATGACTGGTCCTGATCAAAGAGCATGAAACCGCTCTGTGAAGTCTCATCATAAAAAAGTCAACAGTAGGACCCATGGCTGTGTTCCACTATGAGATTAAGAGCATTTCCACAGTCACAATGTGTCAATAACTTAAGAAATGGCACTAAAAAGCTCTGTGGCCACAAAAAAAGCCACTTTTAAGTGAGGCTTGTTTTGGGGGGGTTCAGCTTACAAGGGAGCATAAAAATTGGACTAAGAGGAAAAGGTCAGGTGGTCAGAACAAGCTTCTGGCGGTAATGTTATCACCTAGGGCTGCTTCAATTAGTTAGGTCTAGGCTCAGCAATGCTACGCAGCAAGAAATTGAATTGAGCAGTCCATCTCAAAATACTGAGTGACCACTATCCCTTCAATGGACTTCTTAATCCCTGACAGCACAGGCATATTACAATGCCAAGATTCATCAGGCTTAAATTGTAACAAAGTAGTTCAGTGAGTATGCGGAATCATTATCACACATGAATTGGTCACCTCAGCCCAGACCTTAACTAGCAGAAAGTGTTTGGGATGTGCTGGCGAAAGCTTAGCAGTATCTCAGCCAAAATATGAATGGAAATCTGGTCAGAAATAAATGTAAAAAAACGGAATAGCATTGTAAAACAGTACCAGGATGAATGCATGCCATGATTAAAGCTGAAGGAAGTCCAACAAAATAATACAGTGTGCAACTTTTCTTTTTGCCGGGCAGTGTATTTCTTTTTGAATAGTAGCACTTGCATTTTGGGTATTTAGGAATTAACAATGCTATGTCATTTTCTAACATCAGTTTCAAAAACTGAGGAAACAAGGGATGAGGAGACAGAGGGAAGGAAAAGTGAGTGTGAGGAAAGAGCAGACATGGCAAGTGAGGGGAGACGGGTAGAGCTGACACTACCTAGTCAGCCAGCAGCCAGTCAGCATGCCGATGTCCCAGCAGCCAGTCACCATGCCAGTGCATTAGCAGTCAGCCAGCACTCCAGTCCACCAGCAGCCAATGATCAAGCAGCCAGTGAGTCATGTCCATTAGAAGAATTATTCAGACAAGAAAGAATCACCAAGAAAACAAAGGCAGCACTAAGAAAAGTAAGAAACGAAAATGCATCTCTAAGAAAAACAATAAAAATCAGGGACAAAAAATTAATGAAAACTTTTTCAAGAGATCAAATTAAGGCATTAGGCCGACTAACCACAAAAGGGATGAAATGGGGCAATGACACCATCAAGAAGGCTTTAAAAATTCGGTTTGCTGCTGGTCTAACAGGTTATAAGACCCTGCAGGAATTGCAAATTCCCCTGCCAGGAATAAGAACCCTGCAGAGGAGAATGCAATGCATTAAATTTGAGCCTGGTGTGTTGACAGAGGTCTTCAATTTTTTGAAACTCAAAGTTGATGGATTGAAGGAGCTTGAAAAGGAGTGCGTGTTGACTTTGGACGAAATGGCAGTAACACCAAGTGTGGAGCTGCACATGCTTACAGGCAGACTGTATGGTGATGTGACTCTACCAGGTCACACAGGAGTGGCAACACATGCTTGCATGTTCATGTTGGCTGGAAACACTACGAGGTGGAAGCAACAAGTGGCATATCATTACAGTGGAAATTCCACCAACGGAGCAGAGTACAAACCAATAATTATTGATATAGTGCAGAGGGCAGCATCCATCGGCCTACATGTTATTGATGTCACCACTGACATGGGTAGCCCAAACCGGGCCATGTGGAAATCCTTTGGCATCGACCACAATAGAACATCAGTGCCACATCCTGCAACACCAGATAGGCAGCTCCATTTCATGCCTGATGTCCCACATCTGGTAAAAAATCTAAAAAGTGCCCTTGTCTGTGGACACGTGTTCATAATTCCTGAGGACATCGTAAATAAAGAGAACCTCCCCTCCAACGAGGTTTCAGTGGTCCCTCTAAAGGACTTATTAGCCTTTCAAGAAGGGATGGCATTAAAAATAGCTCCCCATTTATCAGCTGCAGCCACCGAGCCAAGCCACTTTGAGAAGATGAAGGTCGGTCCAGCACTCAATGTATTCAGCAAGTCTACAAGTGCTGGGCTGAAATATATGGTGCAGCAAGAAAACCGTCCTCTGTCCAACATGACAACAGCCTGGTTCCTAGAGCAAGTTGATCATTGGTTTGATCTGATGTCATCTCGCCATCCAGTTACAGCCCTAACCAGGCTTAAGATAGAGGCCATCACCTTTCTTGAGGGCATTGTCCATCTGTTCTGTGGGTTGAAGATTGGTCAAAAGAGCGGTCTGAAGCCTGTTCAAACAGGGGTGATAATGGCAACATCATCAATTTTGGCCATGCAGGAGGAAATGCTGACACATGGACACAGGTTTGTCTTAACATCAAGGTTCACACAGGATTGCCTTGAAAACACATTCAGCTGTGTGAGGTCAAAAAATCCTGTCCCAACTCCAGTGGAATTCCATCATGCATTGAGACTCATATCTGTGGGGCAATTCCTCACCACCATCAGGTCTGGGAGCTACCAGGATGATGACAATAGCTTTTTGGCAGACTTTCTCGACACAGTAGAGCAGAATATTACCCCATCAATCAGAGTGGAACAGCTGATTGTAGAGAACAGAGCTGCACCAGAACTCACAAAAACTGAGGAATGCATTCTTTTTCATCTTGCAGGCTATATTGTCCACAAAGTCATCAGATTTGCCAGCATCTGTGAAAAATGCCAAATTGCAACAGAGCACAATGATGACAGTCCTGCTGGAGAAAACAGCATATTGGTGAGCTTGAAAGAGTTCAAGGCAGGAGCTCTTTGTCATCCCTCATGCGAAGCCTATGACTTTATTCACCAAATTGAGAAACTGTTTAGGGCAAAAACAAGTTCCTCCCTCATGGAGCTCCCCATTGCAGTAGGTGTCTTGGAGAAAGAAGCTCGGGCACTCTCATGCAGGCTTCCTTCACGCTGTGGCGTAAGAGAAAAAATCCTTAAAAGATTCATACGTCTCAGGTTGAAAATTGAAGCAAAAAAAAAACCAAAATGACAGGAAATGTTCAAAATTAAAAGATGGCCATCTTGGAAGCAAAAGCCAGTCCAAAAAAAGGGAAATTAACAATAGCAAAGCTTCAACATCCGGCAACCCCAAAACAGATCCAAAGTTGTGATCTGGCCAATTAATCAACACAATGGAAAGATCCAGTCTAACTGTTGCTCCAATAAGCACTTCAGCACCCAGCCAACATCACGGCAACTACCCCTCCCAGCAGCCCACTAATGTCACTACCAGCACCCAGCCAATTTCACTGCTCCTCCACCTGCCAGCACACAATCAACAATTCTGCCGCTCCCCCTGCCTGCAACCCACTAGTGTCACAGCTCCTCCACTTGTAAGCACCCATTTAACATCACTACTGCTCCAAATGCCAACGACAAACCAAAGTCACTGCACCTCCCCCTGCCAGCAACCCACCAAGATCACTGTTCCTCCACCTGTCAGCACCCAGCTACAGTCAGTGCTGCTCCACCTCCCAGCACCCAAATAAAACTGCTTCTCTACATGTAACATCAATGGTCCTCACCACTCCTATACAGTAACACCAATGGTCCCTCCCACTCCCAACCTGAAACACCAACGGTCCTCACCGCTCCTGACCTGAAACATCACTGGTCCTCACCGCTCCTGACCAGTAACACCAACGGTCCTCACCACCCCTGTACAGTAACACCAATGGTCCCTCCCACTCCCAACCTGAAACACCAACGGTCCTCACCGCTCCTGATCTGAAACATCACTCGTCCTCACCCGGCAGCAATCCCAATGGGGCATCCCAGTGGTATGATTCCTTAAAATGATCACTTATAATCCTCAGTATAATTGCTTTTGTATATAATTAAAAATGTTTTGTGTAATTCCATATATAGTATGGCAGTAAATGAAATGTACCTTGCCATGTTTACAGTCTCGCCTCGTCTACTCAGCACTCCTGACCTGCAGCATTTCAGAAGCTTGATTAGATCAAAAGTCCTGAGGTGTCACAGCTCCTCGACCTCACAAAACCAACGCGCCCACAGTTGGTCATTAACATACATTAAGAGGGCAACTTAAGTGAAAACATGATTAATATAATCAAATATATAATACTGGAACTTAACATTTTTAGTATTTAGTGCGATTCTCCACTTCGCCTTGTATTCTTCATTTTTCGGCTCATTTTACACTTTTCATTTTTCATTCTTGAGCTTGGTCTTCTGGCAGCTTCCCTCTCCCTTTGGCATCAATCCAAAATCAGCCCAGCAGCAACATAATGCAGACAGATAATAAGCATAAGAATCCAAAATCCATAAATTATGTTCGTTTACGGTATAGAAGCCAAAAATAAACACTGAAAAATAAATTACAATAGCGGTGTATGGCAACAAAATAGCTCTCTTACAGTTACACAACATTCACTTTATTATGCTACCGTTGCCTCATATTTCAACATGCCGAATCTCATTTCACTTCACCACCTCCACCCAGAACGACAAGCCCAATGTTATGTTAATTCGCTTATATTTAACTCCCTCACCCCACCCTGTAGAAAAATCCCGTTTGGAAGCATTTTATCTAATTCCCCAAAATCGAATGAAAGAACACCGAGAGAACAAAATTTACGATTAATAGTGTTCGTGGTTAACGCAAGCTAGCTAGCTAGCAATGTGTTGCTGACTTCATCTGGCTAGTATCCCAGCTTAATTTGTAGTCCGTCAATGTTCAGTACATTGCCTGATTTAGCGGGGGATAATCCGATAAAAAGCTGTACTGCATTCATTAATTTTATTCATGTGAGCAGTTAATACAAAATCTAATTCTTTAAAAGTCTTACCCTTTGAAAGTGCATCATGAGCCATCCATTCCGCTTCAATTGAACGGTGGGACTAGATATTTTTGCAAACTTCCGGGAACTATTTTGAGCCTCCACGATCCGCCAATGCTGTGAAAAAACTGAACCATTAGAGTGAACGGAGTTGTCGCGACTCTCTCTCTCCATGGCTCTGCGTGAAACGTCATCGAGCAGTGTCATCATCAGTAAGTCATGTTCATGTTCCCATTGAATTGGACTGTGGGACACTATGCAAAATAATCACTGCTGTCAATTTCAGGGTAAGGGGAGTTCAATTACAGTAACAGCCCAGATTCAATTGTGATGTGTATAACCTTCTGACTTTGGATATGTGTTTCGTGATTGTATGGTTGTCTTTGTCCTCTACAGTTTGCTGTTAGTGGAGAGGATGTCACCTCCATTGAGGCACACATAAAAGTGTTAAAGGAAGAATAGAGAAAGATACAGCCTGATCTGAATATTGTCTGAGACCGTATGAGAAGAACATTTGCGTGGAAAAGAAAGGAAATTGTGGAGGGAGTTTCAGTGTCTGACATAATTAAGAAGTATCCATTTCTGTCCACAACCTCTGGTGTAAGTTTTTAGAATAGAATTGAATGCCAGTCAACATGTGCCAATTTTTGAAATGACTCAAATTACCAAATAAGTGAGCCACCTCATCAAAATGTCAAAGTTTAATGTAACTTGATGGAAGTGTACATACACTGCCCGGCCAAAAAAAAGGTTGCACACTGAAATATTTAGTTGGAACCCTGTAGCTCTGATTGCAGTGCATATTTGTCTTGTCATTGCTTTGACAACTATATGCAATACCAGAACATTTATTTTCGAACAGAAATGCTATAATTTTTGGCTGAGATCTTGTCTTCTTGACATAATGGTTGAATCACTCAGTGGTCTCTCTTGAGCACATCCCAATAACTTTTAATGTGGTTAAGGTCAGGTCTCTGTGGTGGCAAGTTTGCTTGTGAAAATGATTCCTCATACTTGTTTTTGTCATTCATGGTTTTCTTTGCTAAATACAGGCCAATAACTTGCCCCTTCTGAAATACTGTAACATCTTTTCCACCATCAAGGAATGTGTCTTCTAACATGATTTTTAAAGAAATGAGTAGCAATGCACTTCATCAGTCGGGGTAAAAATGATTATTGCCAGCTGAAACATATTAATAACTGCTATAATGATCCAATAATAGAATCTGTTCATTAATTTCCAAACGGTGACTTTTTTTTTGGCCAAGCAGTGTATGTTTTGCAGCCTTAAATCCTGTTTCCTCCTCTTTCCCCCTGATCTTGTCTTGTATTTTCCTCCTCTCAGTGATATGATGAAGTGGACACCATGCACTCCTCCAGACTGCATTAGCGGCAACCTAACTGCAGTGCTTCCGAAGCTCCTGAATGTTGTGAAGGATTCCTCTCCACTTAAGAAAATCTACCTGGACGCAAGAGCGGATGTCCTGACTAAGGATCATGCAGGTACTGATCACCTCTGCAATTCTCTATCAGCTTAGTTTTAATTGCCAAAGGGCAGTTAAATATAATTCCTTGTTAGTAAAGGATTTCACAAACCCCAGTTTAGTGATTCATTACAAATTGTATTTGCTTGTTTTGTTTGGTTTTTTTTCATTAAGTCATTGACTTCAGAGGTGCCATTATCCTCCTGCCTTCAATCTTCAAGGAAAAGATTGAAAACTTGATCATTCGGAGACAAGTAAGATAATTAAACTGGTTTAGGTAACATGTAACATTTGAATGCTCGGTTGTTGGTACTTCTGACCAATCTCCCGCTTTTTTTTCTTTGCTTCCTCTTTTACTGTACAGGATGAGCCAAAGACCCCTTACCCGACTATTCAACTAAAGGACCAAGATTGGAAGACCATTTTTACTGGCAGATCTGAAGGTGTCATCAAAGTGGACAGCGTTGAGGTGTGCTCCTGCAATGGAATTGAAGAAGCATTCAACGTAGTGTTTTGTATGTATTTTGTGTTCAACATGGAATACCCTTCCCACCTGAAAAACACAATGACATTCTTCCAGAGGATCATTGCCCAGATATTGCTGGAGGGAGAGAAAGTCTCCACACCTGTGACCCGCGTCATTAACCTCCTATACTGAACAACATGCCACCACTACATCTTTGTACTAAGTGTTTGCGCAGAACTTTTACCATCACAAAACTTATTCAGCATGTTGGACTCGTTCATGCCCACGAACCTAATTTCAACATCACTTGTGGTTTATCAGGCTGTCAATCAGCATTTTCAAAGTACCACTCCTTTAGACGGCATGTATACAGGAAACATAAGGAAAGTTTTTTTCACACTGAGGAAACTGACATAGAAGAGCAACCCAATTTTGAACACACTGCCTCAGAATCAGTCCAGCATACACCAAGTGTGGAACTACTTCTAGATGGTCTTAAAGATCATTTATTCAGTTTTGTTTTAAAGTCCAGAGAAAACAAGTCGACATGGTCTACAACATCCCCCGCCAATCGTGCGCTTCTCATTCTCGAACTTGATCAAGGCCTTTATGGTCTGAAGCTACACACCAAATTTGGTTACTGTATCTGAAGTAGTTTCTGAGTAAAGCTGTCCCCTTTATCTCGGACAGACGGACGGACGCACGCACGCACGGACGGACGCACGCACGGACGGACGCACGCACGGACGGATGGACGGACGGAGGTCAAACCTATATCCCCCTCCCACTGTAGATGTATGGAAGATGTATGGAAGCAAATAGTTGCAGATGTCACAAAAGCTAGAGATGATGAGGTTTTGGGAGAGTACACTGATGAAGAGTACTTCAGGCAACATCCATTCTTTCGAGACAATCCACAGGCTCTTCGACTTCATTTTTATGAAGACGAGTTTCAAATTGTAAATCCTTTAGGGTCCAAAAGAAACAGATACCAGCTTTGCACATTCTATTACACTGTAGGGAACATTGGTGATAGACATCGATCAAGCTTGAGCCATATTCACCTTGCATTAATGGTGCGTCACATCCATATGAAAAAAATTGGATTAGCTTACATCCTGCAACCAATCATAGATGACCTGAGGGCTCTTTCTGGTCATGGTTTCACTGTATGTTTGCAGGGAATAGAGCACACCTTAAAAGCTGCCCTTGCTACATTTTCCTGCGATAACCTGTCTGCTCACATGATCAGCGGGTATTCATTGTCCTTTGTAATGTGAATATAGGCCACTAGATGGCAGTATTTACCTTTTTTTTGTTAAGCTCAGACTGGAGTCATGTTTAGACATGTCCTGGACAAGTCTGGGGCAAGTCTCAGAAAATTAAAAAAAAGAGGTCTAAATGTGGGTGGGGTCTGCAAAAGAGTATATAAGGAAAAGAATTGAGACAGTAAAGTAGTAGGAGAAATTGCAAGAAGATGAACAGACCTGCCATTCTGTTCAAGACCTGTGACGTTTCTTTTGTGGATTTCTTTGCCTGGGTTTGAGCATTTTCATCATCCAGGACATCACCAAGCCACCCCCACGAAAAGGGATTGTAAATATTTATGTTTTGTACATAATTCAATCTTGGTCTTTAGGTTAGTTAGTTGTTATCGTCTTTGAAAATTAAATGTGTTTAAGTTTTTAAAACTGTTCTGTCATCCCTTGCTGTTTCTGTTGTGTTGTACATTGTAATAACAAATTGGGGCCAAAACAAATTGGGGGCTCAAGGTCCGGGATAGACCATTTTGTGAGTAATTTATTGAAAATCTAACATTTCAAATTGTAAAATTGATTTTTTTTTAATTGAATACATATACATTGACAACAGCAATGGATGATTTCTTGGCATCACCAACCGTAGGGGTTTTGAAGTCTTTTAAAAAGACAGAACTGCTACAGAGGTAAAACCAGCCATGCGAAAAGCAAGACTGGCTAGAGAGATAGTTGAATATTACATTGATGAAAATGTGTTTGCACCCGGAGATCTGGAACAGTTTCCAGTGGAAAATCCAAATATAGAAATGGAACTTAAATTAAAAATGCTAGAGATTGAAAGGGAGGAAAGAGAAAAAGAAAGGGAGGAAAAAGAAAAGCAAAGAGAATTTGAGAGGGAAGAAAGAGAGAAAGAAAGGGAAGAAAAAGAAAAACAAAGGCAGTTTGAGTTAGAAAAATTAGCAAGAGAAGAGAAAATAGAAAGGGAGGAAAAAGAAAAACAAAGAGAATTTGAGTTAGAAAAATTTGCAAGACAGAGAGATTTTGAATTAGAGAAATTCGATCGAGAAGAAAGACTCCAAATGGAGCAACTAAAAATAAAAATTCAAACTGAAAATAAATTTCAGGCTAGCCAGGAGGTAAAACTGGTGCCTCCATTTTCGGAAAAGGATGTTGACAACTATTTCCAGTGTTTTGAAAAGGTAGCAAAGAGTTGCCAGTGGCCAAAGGAACACTGGCCTCTGATGTTGCAAACTGTCCTCAAGGGTAAAGCTCAACAAGCCTATTCGGCTTTGTCTGCAGATGATTCCTCTGATTATGAGATTGTCAAAAAGGTTATTTTGAGAGCTTATGAGTTGGTTCCAGAGGCTTACCGACAGAAATTCAGAGGTCTGAAGAAATCTGAAAATCAGACTTATGTTGAATTTGCTAATGAAAAGCAGGTTTGCTTTGAGCGCTGGTGTACTTCTATGGAGGTCAAGGATGATTTCAACTCACTAAAAGAGATGGTGATAGTTGAAGAATTCAAGAACTGTGTTAAAGATGATGTTAAGACCTACCTTAATGAGAAGCAAGCACTGAATTTGCAATCAGCTGCCAAATTTGCAGATGAATATGTTCTCACACATAAGTCCAAATTTCAGTCTAGCAGTAATAATAGATGGTCCCAATTTCAGAAAAAGGGTTATGGTGATACCCAAGATTCCTCACCCAAAGACAAAGACAAATCTGGTGATGGTGCTCAGAAATCCAGTAACAGGTCTGATCAAAGTGTGAAAGCTGACAGTGACAAAAGTGGTCTAGTTTGCAGTTATTGCAAGAAATCTGGTCATGTTACAACTAACTGTTGGTTCCTTAAAGCTAAGAAAGAAAAAGAAAAGGATACCAAACCAAATGCCTTTGTGAAAACAAGGTTAGAAACCCCTGTAGTAGATAACCAATCTGCTAAATTGCCTGCTTCTTGTGGGGCTAAAAAGCCTGATACAGCTGACTTCGTGAGGGAGGAATTTCTTCCATTTGTGTCAGAGGGATTTGTGGCTCTGAATGAGCATACTACTCCTGTCCCCATATATATCCTAAGGGATACCGGAGCTTCTCAGTCACTTTTGTTGATGGACTCCTTGGAGTTACGCGATGAGACCGCTTCAGGGGATTTCATACTTGTACAAGGTATTGAAGGGAGGACTGTATCTGTACCCCTGCGCTCTATATTCTTGAAGTCAGATTTAGTTACAGGACAGGTAAAGGTGGGACTTATGTCAAGTCTACCTATAAAGGGTGTTTCTCTGTTGCTAGGCAATGACCTGGCTGTTCAAAGTAGTTCCCCCTGTACATCTTACTTCACAGCCGAGCACTGAAGATGGGGATGAGGACCCATCTCTGTATCCTTCTTGCGCAGTGACTCGTGCTATGGCCAAGAAGGCTAAAGATGATGTGGTGCCGTCCAGTACATTGAATAGTCAGGACTCCGGTGGTTCGCCTCATGACTCTGATTGGCCTACTATGGTTTCTTAGTTTGAGGACTTATCAGATACTTTTATCAGTTCTCTATTCAGCCAGCCGGATGGGTCTGGTGATTCTGATGTGTCTGGAGACTTGTCTCTGTCCAGAAAGCGGTTGATTGAGGAGCAAACTAATGATCCTGAAATTTGTGTACTAAGGAGGAGAGCCCTTCCTGATGAAGAAATAGACGCAGTTCCAGTTGGGTATTATCTCAAGGATGGTGTGCTGATGCGGAAGTGGCGCCCTCCTGATATCCCTGCCAATGCAGATTGGGCAGTGGTCAGGCAAATTGTTGTTCCGAAGGTCTATAGGAATGAGATCTTAACAATGGCTCATAGTTTACCTTTAGGAGGTCATCTTGGTGTTAACAAGACTGTTGATAAGATCATGAAACACTTCTTTTGGCCTGGGCTTCGGAAAGACGTTTCCAACTTTTGCAAAACCTGTCACACTTGTCAGGTAGTTGGAAAACACCAGTTAGACCCACCTGTAGCTCCATTGCAGCCTATCCCAGCATTTGGGGAGCCATTCTCTAGGGTCATTGTTGATTGAGTTGGTCCATTACCCAAGACTAGATCTGGAAATCAGTACTTGTTGACAATCATGTGTGCATCTACCAGATTCCCCGAAGCCATACCTCTACGTAACATCAAGGCAACTGCAATCTCGAAGGCTTTGATAAAGTTCTTCACGTTGTTTGGCCTTCCCAGGGAAATTCAGTCAGACCAGGGTAGCAATTTCACTTCAGGATTGTTTCAGCAGGTTGTGTATGAACTAGGTGCAAAGCAGATTCTTTCTAGTGCCTATCATCCAGAAAGTCAGGGTGCCTTAGAGCGGTTTCATTCCACTCTCAAGACAATGATGAGGACTTATTGTTATGACCATGAGAAAGACTGGGATGAAGGGGTTCATTTGCTGTTGTTTGCAGCTAGAGAAGCAGTGCAGGAGTCTACTGGATTCAGTCCGTTTGAGCTAGTGTTTGGCCATGAAGTGAGAGGACCTTTGCTATTATTGAGTGAACAATGGCAAGAGAAAGAGCCGCATATCAGTCTGTTAGACTATGTTAGCAAGTTCAAGGAAAGATTGCATGCAGCTTGTGACCTTGCCAAAGAGAACTTGAAATCAAGTCAGGGAAAAATGAAAACTTGGTATGATCATAAGGCTAGAAGCCGTGAGTTTAAACCAGGAGAAAAGGTCCTTGTGTTGTTTCCCTTGCAGTCCAATCCATTGCAGGCTAGATTTCATGGTCCTTATGAAATTCTGACAAAACTCAATGATCTCAATTACATTGTGAAGACTCCAGATAGGAGAAAACCAAAACAATTGTGTCATATTAACATGCTGAAGCCTTATCATGACAGAAATGCTAGGGTTGCTGCTGTCACTTCAGATTCTCCTATGGTCAAAACGTGTGAAGATGAGGGGGAGTTTCAAGATGATGAACCTAGAATTAAAGCTGAAGTTCTTTCATGTAAATTGTCAAATTCTGAAGTGTTGCAAAATCTTGATGTAAAACTCCAGCACTTAGAACCCTCACAGAGAGATCAGTTTAAGAGGTTGATCAAGAAATATGAGGATCTGTTTCCTGATGTTCCAAAGAGAGTTTCTATAGCCTCTCATGATGTAGATGTTGGTGATGCCAAACCAATAAAACAGCATCCGTACCGGATGAATCCTGAAAAGAGAAAGATTGCTGAGAAAGAGGTTGAGTACATGTTAGAACATGATATTATCAGACCCTCCAACTCAGATTGGAGTTCACCCTGTGTGCTAGTTCCAAAACCTGATGGAAGTACTAGATTCTGTACAGATTATCGCAAAGTCAATGCTGTAACTAGAACTGATGTGTTTCCAATACCTAGGATTGATGATTGTATTGATAGAGTAGGGCAAGCAAAGTTTCTGACCAAGATTGATTTATTGAAGGGTTATTGGTGTGTGCCTTTAACTGAGAGGGCGAAGAGCATCTCTGCTTTTGCCACACCATCTGGATTGTACCAGTATGAAGTCCTACCCTTTGGCATGAAAAATGCCCCAGCCACGTTCCAAAGGATGATACAGTCTACAATCGCCGGATTGCCACACACGGGTGCGTACATCGATGACTTGATCACATGGAGTGACTCCTGGGAAGGACATCTAAAAGATGTAGAGACGTTGTTCCAGCGCCTGATCCAGGCTAACCTGACTGTTAACCTGAGCAAGAGTGACTTTGGTTGTGCTACTGTCACCTATCTTGGCTACGTCATAGGCCAGGGTAAGGTGGCACCCATAAATGCTAAAGTCCAAGCCATCATGGACTTTCCAGTTCCTGACAACAAAAAAGCTTTGCGCTGCTTCCTTGGAATGATCGGGTACTACCGCAAGTTCTGCAAGAACTTTGCTGAGATTGCTCTCAGTCTAACTAACCAACTGAAGAAAGGCGTAAAGTTCACCTGGGATGATGCATGCCAGAGAGCCTTCGATCGCCTGAAGTCTCTGCTGTGTCACTTCCCCGTGCTCAAATCTCCTGACTTCAACAAACCGTTCTCCATCGCGGTCGATGCTAGCGACCAAGCTTGAGGATCTGTGCTCCTACAGAGAAGTGACTCTGATGACATTGAGCATCCCGTGGCATACTTCTCCAGGAAGTTCAATCGCCACCAAAGGAACTATTCCACAATAGAGAAGGAACTGTTGGCTCTGGTCCTTTCTTTACAACACTTTGAGGTTTATGTTTGTACAGGACAAAAGTCAATGATTGTGTACACTGACCACAATCCGTTAATGTTTTTGAGTAAGAAAAACAAGAATCGGAGATTGTTGAATTGGAGTTTGATTTTACAGGAGTTTGACTTGGAAATTAAGCATGTGAAGGGTACAGACAATGTAATTGCTGATTGCTTATCCCGTGTTTGAATGTGTATATATATATCATGTGTTTGAATATTGTATGATATGTATATATAGACAAGTGTTCACTTAACCATTTTGTATTGAAAAGAACAATTTTGCCTTTATGAGTCAAAATTTTTCCCTTTTGGAATGGAGGTGTAATGTGAATATAGGCCACTAGATGGCAGTATTTACCTTTTTTTGTTAAGCTCAGACTGGAGTCATGTTTAGACATGTCCTGGACATGTCTGGGGCAAGTCTCAGAAAATTAAAAAAAAGAGGTCTGAATGTGGGTGGGGTCTGCAAAAGAGTATATAAGGAAAAGAATTGAGACAGTAAAGTAGTAGGAGAAATTGCAAGAAGATGACCAGACCTGCCATTCTGTTCAAGACCTGTGACGTTTCTTTTGTGGATTTCTTTGCCTGGGTTTGAGCATTTTCATCATCCAGGACGTCACCAAGCCACCCCCACGAAAAGGGATTGTAAATATTTATGTTTTGTACATAATTCAATCTTGGTCTTTAGGTTAGTTAGTTGTTATTGTCTTTGAAAATTAAATGTGTTTAAGTTTTTAAAACTGTTCTGTCATCCCTTGCTGTTGCTGTTGTGTTGTACATTGTAATAACAAATTGGGGCCATAACACCTTCAATGCAGTCAGGATCTGTCGGTTTTGTATGGCGTCTTATTCTGAAATGAAGAAACACTTTTGTGAGGACTCCTTTGTGTTGAGAATCACAGATGCACATACTTACCATGTTGAGAGTGACATTGATGACCATGACAGACTGCACTTATATGGTGTCAGAGGCCAGTGTCCATTTCATTATACTGGATTACTTTGATGTCACCAAAGCTTTCCCCCCTGATATCATGCATGATGTGTTGGAAGGAGTGTTGCCACTCGTTATGAAATAGGTCATCGCTGAAGCTCGGAAACAAAGGCATATAACCATCCGAGAATTCAATGACAGACTAAAAAAGTTGTCATTTGGGAAAAATGATCTAACAAACAAGCCTGTGCCTTTGTAACAATCAGCCCCTTAATAGGTGACTGAGCTACTGAAAAAAAACACCAAAGGGGTTCTTTTAATTAAAGGGAATGAAAACTGTACATGCATGTATGCTACAAAACAAAATAACGATATTAACAGCAACAGTGATGAATGTGGTGGAAAATCCCTAAACGCAGCACAGGTCATATGTAACCTCCTCTGTAGCGCTCTCTATACCACACACGCACACTATTTGATCAGTCGGCGCTGATCTAATCAAGAAAGACGCACACTCATATCAATTGCGCGCTCCGCGCTATATATTTAAACCACCCAAACAGAAAACAGGCAATATAAATCCCCAGAATTACCCGCATATATCAGTCCGCAACCTTAATCTAAGAGTTAAAACTACGTGAAATCCTTCAGTCCGATCCACGAAATAAAGTCTTTGAACTCCAGGAAGCGCTTAGGCCGCACCGATAGTCCAATGTCCCGAGTATGAAAAAATGGTAATCCGCAACAAAAAAAGGCAAAAAAGCGATCGCGTTGAGGCGGTGGTATACCACGCAACAAAAACAAAAAAGGATCAACCTCACCGGGTCTGTAGACTGTTATATCGCCGCGGCAGCAACCATCTTCACAGTTCCGCACGTCCATTTGATGGAGACGCGCATCGACAGCAGCAGAATAATTGAGTTTGTTGAGTGTGACTCGGATATCGTCTCTCCAGTTGTGGAAGATGTGTTTTAAACCTATGAATCCGAACTCGACACACTTCTCACAAAGGACACAACTGGGTTTCATCCTTAAGGATGGTGACAATACGATGCGCCTTAGCGTCTTTTAAGGGAAACATCTCCACCCACTTCGTGAGGTAATCGACCAGGACAAGAAGGAAGGTGTTCCCTTTCTTGCCGCGGGGAAAAGGTCCCATGAGATCCATCCCCAGCCTCTCCCAGGGGTCATTAGCTGGAGTAGGTTGCATGAGACCAGCTGGCTTCTGGTTTTCAGCTTTGTAGACCTGGCAGGTTGTACAAACTTTGACATGGTTCCATACATCTCTGCGGACAGAGGGCCACCAGGCTACTTCAAGGATCCTGAGGAGCGTTTTTAGCCTTCCCAGATGGCCACTAAGAGGATGGTCATGGAAGTATCCCAGGAAGACAGGGACAAGTGACTTGGGAACGACTAATTGGTATTTGTCTCCCCCATCCTTCACCGGAGACCGCCGATACAGGAGCCCATGCAGCAGGGTAAAACCAATCCTGTCTGGCCGACTATCTGAGTCAACTTCTTTGACCAGTTTAGCCACCTCCGTATCATCTTCTTGGGCTTCCCTTATTTCAGACAAGGAAGAAGGCAGATCAGAAGGACCAGCTGACTTGTTCACAGCAACACAGGTCACAGCTGTGTCAGGATTGGTAAATGCTCTGGACAGAGCATCTGGCACGATGTTATTCAGCCCTTTCCGGTACTGGACTTTGAAGTGGAACTGTTGGAGACGCAGGATCCAGCGGGTTAGGCGAGAGGATGTTTTAGGACAATTGAAGGCCCATGTCAATGCAGCATGGTCTGTAAAGATGGTGAACTCAACCCCCTCCAGGTAGTGCTTCCACTTCTCAACAGCCCACACGACCGCAAGGCACTCTTTTTCAGAAGTGGAGTAATGGTACTCGGCACCCCGTAATCCCCTAGAGGCATAGGCGATCACCCTCTCTCCCTCACCGGTTCTCTGCACCAGCACAGCCCCCAACCCCACATCACTAGCATCAGTATGCACTTCAAAGGGAAAGGAGGGGGCAGGCTGCATCAGGATCGGGGCTTCCACCAGTGCCTTCTTTAGTCGATCAAAACTCCGCTGGCAGTCCTCCGACCATGCCCACTCTACATCCTTTCTTTTTAGGCAGTTCAGTGGGGCAGCAAGATCTGCAAAATGGGGGATGAACTTATGGTACCATCCCACCAGGCCCAAGAACCGCTGCAGAGACTTGATGTCAGTAGGTCTTGGGTATGATGTCACAGCCAGAGTCTTTTCTGGATCCACCTGCACCCCCTTGTCAGAGACCACATGACCCAGGAACTTCAGCTCCCTTCGGAAGAAAGCACACTTCTTTAGGTTGAGTGTGAGTCCAGCCATTTGGAGTTTCCCCATGACCGCATGGAGATCGAGGAGGTGCTGCTCAGGTGTGGGAGAAAAAACAATAACATCATCGATGTATACAAAGCAACTCTTTCCTCTGAGCTCTCCAAGGACTTTCTCCATAAGTCACTGAAAAGTTGCACCAGCATTCTTCAGGCCAAAGGGCATGGACCTGAACTGGTAAAGGCCCATAGGCGTGATCACAGCTGTCTTGGCCTTACTGTCTTCGGACATGGCAACCTGCCAATACCCAGACTTCAGGTCAAGGGTGGTAAAAACAGCAGCACCATGCATGGACTCCAGCAGCTCATGGATAAGAGGCATAGGGTAGGCATCAGAGTGGGTTTTGGCATTGAGTCGTCTGAAATCCACGCAAAAGCGGAGGGAGCCATCAGGCTTCTTTACCAAGACAACTGGTGCACCCCAGGCAGATTGTGAGGGTTCGACAATGCCGTCCTTCAGCATCTGTTCGATATGGTCAGCAATGATCTGACACCTGAAAGGTGACACTCTATATGCCTTGCAGCGGACAGGCACCTCATCAGTGGTGAAAATGGTATGCTTTTCCACTGTTGTCTTGCCCAGAACCCCAGAGCACACCCTGGGCCATGCCTAAAACAGTTCCATGACTTCTGAGGGATGGTCAGTGAACGGCGCCCCCCCCCCCAGCGAGGGAAGTGACCTTATAGAGCCGGCAGATGTAACAGCAACATATAGGCTAGCACTGTAATGAGTTTCCAACTTAGGACTCATAGTATCATCAAGGGGATGAGAAAGAAAGGCATGAAAAGTATGTCCTCTTGGGCCCTTCACTCCATAGGTCTGGTCCCCCATATTAATAATGGTGGAAGTCTTGCTAAGGAAGTCCAGACCCAGGATGATAGGGAATGCCAGGTGGTTATCGGCCATAACAAAAGTCTCCAGAGACCACATGACCCCATGCCAGGTGTATAATATCTGTGCCTTCCCCACGGCCCCATATGTCTTCCCATCCGCCAAGGCGAAGTTTTGCTGATCACTTGGCTTCAGTTGTTCACCTTCACGGGTCAACTCCCCCCACAGACTCTGCCTCATGAGTAAATAGGTGCACCCAGTATCGAATACAGCCTGGCACTGCTTCCCTCTCACACTTACTGGAACATGTAAGAGTACTAAAGGAGATTTTGGCTGTGTTACAGTCACCACATCGGCCGGCTTCTTAGCTTCTTGGCTTCTGGTTGAACCTTTGTCCTGAGCCTTCTTTAAGCCCTTTTCCTTGGCCTTCTGCTGGTCCACCTTGCCCCAGTATTCTTTAGCAGAGGTGCAATCCTTCTCCACCAAGGTACCAATTTGAACCAGCTGATCCACAGTGGTGACAGTGCCCCTGAGACAGCCAGCTATCCGAGGGTTGCAGTTATTAAGGATCTTGCGCACCAACTCTATATCCGTGATATCTGGCTTCCAACGGAGGCAAAGAGTGCGATAGTCATATGCGAAGTCCCGTAGACACTGTTCAGGCAGCTGCACCATATCCCTCAGCTTTTCTTTAACCTCAGTGAGGTAATCAGGTGGCAGGAAAGCAGCTTTAAAAGAGTCCATGAACTCTACCCAGTTGTGAATCCTGCTCTTAGCCACCCGCCACCAGCTGTGCGCTGGCCCTTTAAGATTATTGGAGAGTGCGCCAGTCAACTCAGCATCCGTCAATGGCCGAACTGCAAAGAAGGTTTCACAGCGATCCAGAAAGTTAAGAACATCAGCTACTTCCCTGGATCCACTAAAAGAGGGAAATTCCATCTGAATGGCAGGCTTAGAGTAGACCACTGATGGTCTGTTGATGGCTTGACTATATGAGGTGGACCCCGGATCACAAAGGCTAGGGCTCAATGTGAATGGCGGCAAGGACGACCGAATATCATCCTCATTATTTGTGGCCTGGCAGGGGACTGTCTTTTGAGCATGGGGAATGGAGAACTGTACAGTACTAGCAGCCATATCTGGAGAGGCCAAGTTGGGCAAATGAAGCAGAGTGGTGCTAGGTGGCTTTACACCAGCCATGTTAGGAGGAGCAGATGTTTGTGTGAAAGCACTTGTGGTACCCTGTGCCAATGACACTCCCTGTGTGAGAGCATGGGTTTGAGAGGAAGTAGAGTGACTTTGAGGTGGACGTGTTTTAGCCCATGGTTGTGGTAAAGGCCTAGGGACAGCAACCAGGCTGGCGCGCTTCAGCCGCTCGAATTCTGCTTACCATTTATCATCCCGTCTCTGTAAACACTCCACTAACTTTCCTTCAAACTGCTTAAGGGTGGATATCACCCCTTGTTCCAGTGCCTCCATGCTTCTGTCCACATAGCCTCTTATACTTGCTTCTCTATTCAAAGCACTATGAATGGAATCCCTTAAATCATTTTCAAGGGTGTTTAATCTATCCATGACAGACCCTAAGTCAGTAGAAATGGATGCCAGAGCCGGCAGCGTGAGGTAAGCTGTGCTATCCTCATCACCAACACTGTTTTGCTCTTTTTCATCTGTGTCTGATAACCAAAGTGAGCTAAGCAATGATGTTACTTCTCCAACAGGATTTCTTCTGGTGACCCAAGCGTCTCCCCTTTGTTCATGTTCCTCCTCACTAGTACCATGCAAAGATGTGGGGGTAGATGCTCTGGTTTCAGGTGCAAATCCTTCCTCTTCCTGGAACTCATCAAGTTCGACCAAGGATGTAACCCGGAATTCAGTCATTTTTTTTTTTTTTTTTTTTTTTTTATTTAATAAATGGACCCAAATGCAACCCTTAACTGTGCAGTATAATTATAGTGCTTAGTGAATGTATTCAGAAAGGCACAATAAAACAATGTCCTGCTGCAGCACAGAAAAATATATCAGTTAAGTAGCAATATACATCAGTCACAAAAAGACCACAATGACAATTTCACTCCCCGTACTGGCCACCATTTGTAACAATCAGCCCCTTAATAGGTGACTGAGCTACTGAAAAAAAACACCAAAGGGGTTCTTTTAATTAAAGGGAATGAAAACTGTACATGCATGTATGCTACAAAACAAAATAACGATATTAACAGCAACAGTGATGAATGTGGTGGAAAATCCCTAAATGCAGCACAGGTCATATGTAACCTCCTCTGTAGCGCTCTCTATACCACACATGCACACTATTTGATCAGTCGGCGCTGATCTAATCAAGAAAGACGCACACTCATATCAATTGCGCGCTCCGCGCTATATATTTAAACCACCCAAACAGAAAACGGGCAATATAAATCCCCAGAATTACCCGCATATATCAGTCCGCAACCTTAATCTAAGAGTTAAAACTACTTGAAATCCTTCAGTCCGATCCACGAAATAAAGTCTTTGAACTCCAGGAAGCGCTTAGGCCGCACCGATAGTCCAATGTCCCGAGTACGAAAAAATGGTAATCCGCAACAAAAAAAAGGCAAAAAAGCGATTGCGTTGAGGCAGTGGTATACCACGCAACAAAAACAAAAAAGGATCAACCTCACCGGGTCTGTAGACTGTTATATCGCCGCGGCAGCAACCATCTTCACAGTTCCGCACGTCCATTTGATGGAGACGCGCATCGACAGCAGCAGAATAATTGAGTTCGTTGAGTGTGGCTCGGATATCGTCTCTCCAGTTGTGGAAGATGTGTTTTAAACCTATGAATCCGAACTCGACACACTTCTCACAAAGGACACAACTAAAAATCTTGGCTGCAGCTCACAATGCTGGCACCACTCATTCCACTCACACCCGCACTTCAAAGTCTTTCCACCTGCCCTCCTCTCCCGCACCTCACACCAACCCCTAAGTAAGTTTGGGTGCTTGCTGATAGGAGCTGCGGCAGCCGCGGACTTAAAGCGACACCCCACACTACAGACATACCAACATGTATACGGTGGACATGGATATTATTACACATTTTCACAATTATAATTATGTGATTACCATTATGCGGAATAACAACAAAAATACTCCATCAGAATACTTAAATTAATGTGACAGTGTCACACCTTTAACAGACATATCACTACAGAAGTCCATAGTTGGATCTGCAAGCCAGAAATGGTGTCTGTTTAGGCTTTTGCCTATTTTGATGGCTCATCGAGTGCCGCCTGGTTGTGCTTACTGGAATGTGTACTTGCTCAGTAGAGAAAGTGTGGAGATTATTTTTGCTTCACAAATCAGAAAAGATGATCTTTGTTATCTCAAAATCTGCATTGAAGACATCTTAACAGAGTTGACCAACGTTTTTGGAAATGTATTAACACCGAAGTGCCACTACTAATTCATTATCCGCGATTGATTGCAATGTATTGACCGCTACGTTTCTTATGGTGCATGAGATACGAAAGTAAGCATCAATATTTTAAGGAGATATCAAAGAATAGTAAGAACTTTGTAAACATGACTCACACTCTGTGCACTCGACATCAGTTTAAACCATGCTGGGAGTTTTCTTCTGTTCTATTGAGTGATTTTGAAAAGTCTAACAGTACAAGCACATGTACACCATTTTCAGCACTTCCAGTAGACTTGCAGAACACTTTGAAGACACGTGATGTCTTCCATGATGTGCAGTTTGAGGGCATAATTCTCCAACGTATTTCCCAGTTAAACGTGAATACTGTGAAGTATGCCATCAATGATGTTTTTGTTATTGGTCATGTCCATGCTGAACAAATCCCATTATTTTGGAGGGTGAAATACATCATCAATGTAGACACATGCTAGGTGTTATGTGGCAAAATTTTGCATCCGTTCTCTTTTGACAGTCACTTGCATGCATATAGGGTCAGATTTGACAGACACTGGACAGTCTTGAAACCAGGGGACGAGGTTGATCATCAGGCTTTAGATGTATATTCCATTGATGATGCTTTATTTGTATTCTTGAAATATTTTGTGTAGTTTTATTTGTTGGCCTGCTAATCCATGGTTATGTTATTCATATGACAGTTGTAATTTGAAGAGAATGTATGATGTGGTTTTGATGTTAACATTTATCAAAATGTTTTAATGAGTGCATGTTAATAACTAGATTGATGAATTTGATGATGAACATTGTATTCATGTGAAGTGCCAGAGCTTTTTAATAAACATGTTGAATGTGCCTCTTGGTTGATTGTGTATTTTCATTGAGACTGTATTTTCACTTACATTGTACCTTTTAAAAGGACTGTTTAGTACCTATGAAGGGTACTAAATTGGAATAATTTTCAAAGGTACATTCTAGTCATCAAAAGGTACACAAGTCTACCTTAAAGGGTACAGCTGACTGAGGTTCATAAATGTACCTGTATAGAAGGCTACATTTCAGTCATCGCAGGTACACTTATGTACCCCAGGAGTACAGCTGACTGGGGTACATAAATGTACTTGTATAGGTGGGTACATTATTGTTCTTTTAAAGGGTACTGCCCCAGCGACAAGCATTTGTACCCATCTAGGTACACTGTGGTACTTCCATTTTTCACTGTGTACGATATAATTATTGATTTCGGTTCTCTTTCCTACTGATTTCTTTCAATGATTGTTAAAAATTTTGCGTTGCGAGTCTGTCCAAAAAATATTACGCTCGTAACCCCACCTAAACAAGAAAAATTCATGCAAATCTACGACTGTGAACTCAGTCACAGCTGAATACTAAATATGCGTGTGCACCTCGACGTTGACGCCATTGCTTGAAGGTCATGCAAGCATCGTCTGCAATGCTGGAATGATTTTCTCTGAATCTGTCACGAATATTACTTACGTAAGTACTGTTACGAACGAAATAGAAAATGAGCAATGATCACATAATTTATTTGACATAATCAACACAATAGTTTGGGCGAATAATGCACTTTGAAGTCTCAGATTGGACTGCAAACATGGAGCAAATTCGCCGGCTTTTTATGTAGATTACACCTACGGAGCATAAAATATCACCAAATCTACCCATATCTGCCATTAGCGGTCTCACTGACAGTACAATTTTGTGGCTATTTTTTTTCGAAAAATGTATCTTTTGTTTGCCTAGCAACTAACCGATGCCCCTGTCAGAGTTGGTGGAGTAAAGTAGTCTAGAATTATTTTATTGGGCAGCACTGGCAAAAAGTTTGAGCCAGCAGCAGCAGGATACGCTGGCACCAAAACGGAGGCACTGCCGGGTCCGCAGGAGCTGCTCACAAAATAAGACGCGTCACCTGCTGTAATTGCTTCAGACCCGTCTGTGGGAATTGCACCGGAAAAACCGAGGTCACCTGCTCAGACTGTTACGAGTAGACTAAATGCTACGCCACGCCAATAAATAAAAAGGTAATCAGAAAAAAAGTTCAGCACCTCCCTAGCCAATTGTTTTCTAATTCAGTGTCATTGTTTAGATTAATTATTTCATAATGAATACGATATTCCATATGGTTATGTTGTTATAAATGTTGAATCCGAATTAATGTTCATCAAAATAATGTTTTTAATCGTTGTTTTTGTCGTTCTGAATTGTTTAATTATTTCTTTACCCGAAAATATCGTTGTGAATGTTAACAACAAAGCCGCTTTCACACTGGACGCGAACAAATTTTTCGCACGACAGATCACATTTAAAGTCAATGCAAAGACGCGAATCCGCGTGAAACACGCGTATTTGCGTCTTTGCCTTGAATTTGAATGCAATCTGTCTTGCATATTTAAACCATTAAATATGCCACGTGAGAGCAAATTATATTATTTTCGAGGAAATGTCTCAGCAGTTTATCTCATCTGTCCTGTTACATACGTAATACCTTTCACCTAGTTTTGGAAAACGAATATTGTTAGTTGTGGTGTTGATTTATGTAAGGTTTTTTTTTATTGATTGATGTTACTGATGTTCAATGGAGTTCATTAAGCTCACTTTTGAACTTTGCAAGGTGTTTGTTTTGAGTGTTGAAAAACACTATGTGCCAGAATTTGCAAACGGGAAATCCAGAAATTGCAAATCTGGAAGAAAATTTGATGTTTAATACTACTCAATGTATTTTTTATCAGTGTTATTGTTTTCATGACTTTTAAAATAAATTAATGTTTCACCTACTTCTAAAAAGCATTCTTTTTTTGTGTTGATTTTAGGTTGAAATATCTGTCTTGTTACATACGTAAATCGGTGTTGCCATGACCATTTCAACTGTGTCCCAACGTCATCTTTGCTGATATTATCCTTACGACTGCAGAAAGTTATTCAAGGTCCCTTTAGGGACTTATTGGGTTGAATCTTATTTTCTCCTTTATTGGTTTATGTTTTGTCTTGTGTGACACACTTATGTTCCCCATTTCTGTGGACAGGCCCAAATCGCCTCTTGATGGGTTGAATTGTTATAGAATTAACCAGTTTTTCTTAGTACCCTTTTTTGGGACACACTTTTTAAATAAGTTTTTTATTTTTTTGTTTTATTTTATTAGTGACATGGGCCATCTACCCTTCTGTGGGACTCAGATGCAGATGAACATGAACCGCAGGATTATCCTCCACTGCGCGAATAAACCAAATAATGTGTTCAAGATCATCGTGCATATTCTGACACATTGACACGCCAGTTTCTTTCATACGAATAAATCAAACTGACGTTAAGGCACATGCGCAACAAAAAAAAATTTGAACAACTGGAAAGAGAAAGTAAAACTGAAGTAGAAGCGCCATTTCGGAGTAAAGACGGGGAGAAGACGAGCTGAAGGAACAGAACAGCTAAATTTAGGTAAAGTATCGAAGTAAGTTGCGTGTTGTGGGGTGGGACGGGAGAACAGGAGTCAGAGGTAAATGGGGTGCGGGGAAGAAATCTGCGGGGAAGTCGGACTGATTTTAGCGATTTTCCATAAAGCATTTCCGCGGCCTATATTTCACCGATGAGGTCTTTGTTTTTAATGCGACGGTAACACCATAACGACGAAAAATAACCGGTTTGTCGTGAAATAAAATTTGTTTTCATTGGCTTTCAGGTCAGGAGCACAGATATTTTTACAGAAAGGAGTCCCATAACTAGCAGGAGTAACGTTAAGCCTATCCAGTCCACTTTGCTCCGGAAACTCCTGTTTAATTTCACTTAAAAATGAGTGACGTCACTTAATTCAGACAGCACTCTTCAGTGCTTTGCTTAAACAATAAAATAAAATTTCATATGTATGTTGCGATCTTAATTTTAGAACATTTGTTACTTCTTGAGAACGGAGTGAGATTTTTCAAACGCACAGCTGCTGAGACAGGCGACGAGGGACAGGGGACGGTCATAGTTTGCGGTCTCTGCTTTCCAACCTGATCCATTCTCTCTTTTCTAATCGGAGATCCAGATCTGACTCTCAAATGCAACGATTTGGCTCCCTTCCTTTGCGAACATGTTGATCTCAATCGTAATATTACACTTTGTAATACTTTGCTTACTGAACTGACAGCTGACGAAGGAGCCAGCCTGGGAGAGGGAGATATAATCGACAGACCACTGAATTGGCTATAATCCCAGCTGCCACCTGGGCAAGTAAAATTGGCACTGGACACTGGACAACAGCGCACACGCAGACGTTTTGTGGCTTTTCGCGGGAATCTTTGTAAGTTTAAAAGAAAAAAAACAGTAATAAAATAGTACTCCTCTATGGAATAGCCGTTTGAATTGTTTAAATGATGCGTTTTTGAAAATGGATAAATGCACTGTGTATGAAGTGATTCTTGATGGGAGTGGTTATTTGCGACGCAGTTGGGTGAATCGGGGGAAAGAGATCAGCTATCTGCCCCGCAACGGGGCCGGAAAGAGAAGCAGTTCTGCTATTCGCACCGCGGTGGGACGGATAAGCGAACCACTTCTGCTGTTTGCCCCGCAATTGTGCCAGTAAGAGATTTCGCTTTATAATCCGCCCGCTCTTTGATCTTTCTCACTGAACAGCCGCGGGGCGAATAGCCTCTTCCGATTATGGACAGTTGCAGGCTATTCAAAGGAGTAATAGGGCCACCCATGATCGAGAGGAGTCAGGTGTTTGACTCCCATGTTATCTGACTCAGAAGACATAGTTACTTAACTGGCAATGGACCTTCAACGTTTAAATGTTGTGAAAATAATGTCAGTTCAAGAAAAAAAAGTTATTTCGACATCAAAACAACGCTGAACATTTACTGGTTGAAGAGTTGAAAAATTACTATTGATTTAACGTTTTAATGTCAACTTTGGATCAATTGTATGTTGAATCAATATAATGTCTTCAATCATCAGTAAATTCTAACTTTTGTCCGTTGAAGAGCAAACGTTATTACAACATAAAAACAAGGTTGAACGTTAACTGGTTGAACTAGTGTTGATAAATTACTAATTGTTAAAGTATGAAATGTCACGCCTAGGTAGCTCACCTGAGAGAGCGTATCGCATATTTAAAAGTCGAGTCCTCACCGCACCTGCAGGGTTCAGATTTGGCACAGCATGTCAACCCCTCTCTAACTGGGCTACTGTCACTGTCTAAAAAAGATGAAATGCCGCAAAAATAATGTTTAAAAATATTGAAATGTGACATTAATGTTGATTCGATTTTTAAAGTCAACTCAAAAATAATTATTGATTCAACGTTGGCAAATTTACCTATGTTAAAAAATAAGAAATTTGATTTGATTTGGTTTTATTTAGCACGATTTAAAATTCAGTACAAAAAGTACAGACGATGTAGTAAAATAAGTGAAGTGCAGGGAGGAGGCAGGAAACCCAAAGGGCTCGTGCGAGGCCTCACCCTATATATACATTTACATATATAAATAAAAAAGAAACAATATTTAACATATCAAGCGTTAACATACAATAACACCAAACATACTGAATAAAATAACCTTCATACTTACACAAAACTATGTTCACAATAGACAGTGTACCAAACCCAAAAAATTCAAAAGAAAAATAAATGCTAAGAAGAAATAAACAGGAATAGATTGGGTGTGTGCGTGTACATGTATGTGTGTTTGTGCATCTATGCGCGTGTAAGATGTAATGTTTATAAACTATATGGTGACCTGGTCAATCAGCACAGCTCTTAAATCCTTTTTGAATGAATTAAGTGGTGTGGGTTGTAAACTCTTAAAATACATGTCCCAGAGTTTCGTGCTTTTGTATCTGAGGGAAAACTGTCCATGATTAGTGCGGTAAAGGGGATGGTGAAGGCTTGTAGCTCGTCTTGTATTGTTGATATGAATGAGAATTTTTTTTATAAAGAAGTTATTGAAAGGTTTAGGAATGGTGTTTAGAATATGATAATACTTGTATATAAAAATACATACTTGATAGGAATTAATCTGGTGGACAGTTAGCAACTTGAGCTGTTTAATGGATCAGCAGGAACTATACTTCTTGAGAAAGAAATTTTTTTTGAAGTAAAAACTGCGAAGATAGGAAACATATGTACTAGCCCAGGCAATATTGCAATAAGTTAAGTGTGGATAAATCAAACTGTAATATAATGTAAGCTGACAGTTCTGATTAACCAGGCCACAAAGTTTTCTAATAACACCAAGTGATTTAGAGACTTTACTGCAGACTAGATTGATGTGTCCTTTCCAATTAAGCTTCTCATCTGATGCGAGATCAGGAAGACACCAAATGCGAGATGGAAGGGAAAGGGAATTTATTGAAATAAAACAAAACTGGCACGAGGGCCAACAAAAATCTTGGCCCAAAGGGTTGCAAAATTCAAACTAAGGAAAGCTTCACAGAGCTTGGAACTAAGGATCAGAAAACGACAAAAAACAAAAGCCACTTGAAACTCCAGGGAGATAAACAAGAACAGAAATGAATAACAAGACTAAGGCTGTATACAAAATGACTATGACAACGAGGCTTGGGAACATGAACTTGCAAACAAGAACAAGGACTTGGAAACATGAGCAAGACACTGTCTGCCAGCCAACTTCCACCGCATCCAGATAAAGGCTGAGAAATCAAAACACATGAGGGGCAACACCTGGAGGAGGAGAAACAAGAGGCAGGGCAAGATCATGACATGGACAGAGATTGGATAACAAGACTTGCTCATTAAGAGAATGAGCGTGCTCAGCTTAAGTACCAATTAAGTATGCAGTTTGGAAGCAGCATGAATGTTCAGAACAGAAAAGCACAGCAAGATCTTGAAATAGCAAAGCAGGAATCATGACAATAAACTCCCTGTCTAAATTAGTAATATTAGTAATGTGCCTATCTAACAATTACACCACCCAGTGAATGTTAGTAAATGTTAGTAACTTAAAAACAGTTAATTGTCAATTAAGCTTAGACAGCCCCGAATCAGCACAGCACAGAATGAAGGGGGAAATACCAAAGCCAACCAGAGCTCTGAAATGTGCAACAACGAAGGCATGGGGTGGAACGCAGACAAGCGGTGGAGTGGCTTGGCAGACCTGGCATGAAACAAAACATGGAAAAGTAAAAACATGGACAAGGAATGTGAAACATGAAATGTGTAATCCTAATACAAGAAACTGTTAAAACTGTGACTGTGAACATGAACTAGTGAACATGAACTATGGAACATGAAACTGTTAAAACCATAAATGCTGTCCTGGCCAAAGGCCAGAACACAACACTCATCAATTAAAACTCCCAAAAACTTTACTGAGGCAGTCTGTGATAACATTGTACCATTAATAAGAATTTTGCTGTCCTCTTTACAGTATTTTTTATTTTTATTTGCAAAGATAATAAAGTTAGATATTTTTTTACATTTAGAGAGAGTTTATTTATTTGGAACCATTAAATTAAGATGACATTGCAAGTTCAAAGTCGATTCACTTTTCAAAATTGAATCAAAATTAAATGGTGATTCAACACTGGGACATGACGTTGATTAAGCAGTAAATAAACATTCAAATGCCAGCTGCTATCATACTGGGCAGCCAGTCCTCCCAAACGTCGTTCTAGCTTCAGTGAACTACGAAACAATATGATTAAGAACACTGGGAACATCCGCTCCGTGTAAAGAAATTTTTACTTGGATTAAAATCACTGAATGATTGTGTTAAGAATGAACACAGTGGGATTGAACAGTCGCAGCTCCTTATATTTTCCGCATTAATTTGGAAGAATTAGCCCGTAAAACAGTAGAAAAAGTGACCAATTATCTAAGTAAAGACCCATTACTAATGTGAACTCCCAGGTTCCTATAGGCTATATTCCAGTTTTCACATTAAAAAGGGGGAATGCGACATGAAATTTCACCCTTTCACGAAAGCGCTCTAACTAATGAGAGACGCTTGAGAATTGAACTTTGTTGAAGCGATGGCCACTCGTCATGGAAAGCTAATCATTTTCCGAATTCCGAGAACACCAGTACTTACAACAAAAAAGGGGAAAAAAGACAGAACAAGAAACGTGACGGACCGGCGGACGGGACCCATTTTAATACCCCCCGCAACAACGTTGTTGCGGGGGATAATTAGTGTTAAGTACAGAGGTTATGACGTTTTGTGCCCCCGAGTGACTGAAACTCAAATGCTTGTGATTCTCAGTCATTGAGTATTTATTTATTTAGTATAAAGGCCAAAGGCCCACGTACAACTAGTACAATGAGAAACATATGCACGTGGTGAGTAGTGGCAACATAAAACAAGTGACAACTTAAACATAAAACAAATAGAGGAGTGATGTTATAGCTATGTAAGTAGCCTATATTAAATCAATAACTTCCTTCTTGCAAGTGCTGATTTTGATAGGGAATCAGTAAGACACCAGAAGCGGGGTGAAGGGAAATGAGGATTTTTTGAAAACAAAATAAAACAGGCACGAGGGCCAACGAAAAACTTGGCCCAAAGGGTTGCAAAAGACAAACTAAGGTAAGCTACACAGAGCTGGGAACTAAAGATCAGAAAATGACAAAAAACAAAAGCTGCTGGAAACTCCAGGGAGATAAACAAGAACAGAAATAATCAACGATACTAAGGCTATATACAAAAATGACTATGAGAACAAGGCTTGGGAACATGAACGTGAGCGTGAACTAGAGAACAAAACTTGCACATGGAACGAGACTTGGAAACAAGAACTTGTACATGGAACGAGACTTGGTAACAAGAACTTGTGAACAAGGACTTGGAAACATGAACATGAGCGTGAACTTGAGAACAAAACTTGTACATGGAACAAGACTTGGAAACAAGAACTTGAGACACTGTCTGCCAGCCAACTTCCACCGCATCCAGATAAAGGCTTAGAAATCAGAACACATGAGGGGTAACGCCTGAAGAAGGAGAAACAAGAGGCATGGCAAGATCAAGACATGGACAGAGATTGGATGACATGACCTGCTCATGAAGAGAATGAGCGTGCTCAGCTTAAGTACCAATTAAGTATGCAGTTTGGAAGCAAGCATGAATGTTAAGAACAGAAAAGCACAGCAAGATCTTGAAATAGCAAAGCAGGAATCATGACAATAAACTCCCTGTCTGAATTAATAATATTAGTAATGTGCCTATCTAAGAATTACACCACCCAGTGAATGTTAGTAAATGTTAGTAACTTAAAAACAGTTAATTGCCAATTAAGCTGAGAGCGCCGAATCCAGCACAGCACAGAAGGAAGAGGGAAATACCAAAGCCAACCAGAGCTCTGAAATGTGCAACAACGAAGGCACGGGGCGGAACGCAGAGAAGCGGTGGAGTGGCTTGGCAGACCTGGCGAAAACAAAAACATGGAAAAGTAAAAACATGGAAAATGAACATGAATAATGAAATGCAATGACTGGATACAAGAAACTGTTAAAACTGTGACTATGAACTATGAAATCTTGAACATGAAACTGTTAAAACCATAAGCAACCCCGGAACACAACAGATTTGAAGTAAAAAGCCAAAGATGTAGCTATATGAACTATATGGTAGATTTGAGATCAGAACAAAAATCATAACTGGAGCACTGAACAACAAAAGGTATATTTTTTACACGTATTTCATCTTACATTTTTCATTCTCACACAAAATGATATTCATCTTCCAGTTTAGTAATACAAAATGGACAATATCTAATACATTTGGCAACATTTTCTCTTCAACCTGTGTTTTTAGCCATCTTAAATTCGCCAATTCTGAAAGTGCTAACAGACGATGGAGATCTTGCCTCCAGATATTCAATAAATAACCTTCAGTGCAAAAGTTAATCTTTGCAGTTCTGTAAAAATCTACATTTGAGTGAGAGTACAATCGAGTATTCCAATCTTGAATATGACAACCTTTAACTGTTTGAGTGAGATGAGAAATAAATATTTTCATATTTCCTACACCTTGGTTCTGCCAAACTTGCCCGTAGCTGAGGATAAAGACAGGTTGTTTGACCTCAGATACCCACAGTTTCCTCCCTGTCTCCTCAAGATTCTAAAGCATAGAATAACATTGAGAAGGAAATCGGTGTTCAGGCATGTGTACAAGTTTACACCAGTACTTAGTACATCTCACACAACTTTCACAGTACAGTATATGCTCAATTTCCCACATTCACCAAGTCCTGCAACATTTGTAAATGATTTACAGACTCTGAGTACATATTTTCAAAATTGTGTGAGGAACTGTTCAAGAACAAGCCACTTTTGACAACCCCAGATCTCTGAACCGTATAAAATAATTGGCTTAATTTGGGTATCAAACATTTTCAACATAACGCGTTGCAGAATACCCCTCGGCCAAGGTCAAAGGTCATATCACCAAGAAAACCTGATTTTGCACATCTATAGGTCACAGAGAGTAACCATACCAAATTTGCAAAGGCTACCATCAAGAGTTGCTGAGTATTGGTCCGGACAAAGTCATGGACAGACACACGGCAGACAGACAGAAGAAAAGGTGACGGCAATACTGCCCCACAAAGCCTAAGTGCAGTAACTACGCATTGGGTAAAATTACAGTTGAGTCGTTTTGGGCCTGAAAGTATTTGGAGGTTAGGATTGATTTGGATAGAAATTATTCCATAGCAAGTCAGTAAACCACAATCTATCATAAAAGTGCTGACTATTTATGTGTTGGGACAGCAAACAAACTCTGGAGCCATATTTTACTGTTTAAATTATTTTGTAGTTACTGCGCTTAGCCTTAGTAGGGCAGGATACCCCTCTGGCCAAAGCTGGCCGAGGGATAAAAAGTGTAGACGGGGACACGTTAGGCAATTTAGAAAATATCTGCTTAATGGAAACAAGAGCCTTGGCAGCTTTATGCATTAAAGTCTGGACACACTTTGACCATGAAAGCCTGTTTGAAAAAACAATACCCAAATAAGTGTAATAAGTAGCAGTATTAATATCAGTGTCGTCAAATTTCCATTTTTCCCCATTCCTGAACACCAAAATTTCTGCTTTAGTGAAATTTACCCGTGAACCCCATTTTTTTTTACAAAATGAAGACAAAACATACATTTTCCACTGTAGATTTACCACAGAGTTGGCAAACAAACATAAATCATCAGCATGTAATAACATGGAAAATTCATGAAAATCCACACTGACAAATATACCTCTGCCACCATGTGACTGCAATTCTTCTTTTAATTGATTTATGAACATTTCAAATAATACGGGGCATAGGATAAACTCTTGACGGACTCCACTCAAAAATATTATAATATACAACTTTTGGATAATTTAACAGCAGCTATAGGCTTGGAATACATATTTTGTATGATACAAAGCATTTTACCTTGGATACCTCCGGAATATAGCACACACCACAGGAGATCTCTATGTACACAGACAAATGCCTTATGAAAATCAACAAAGAGAGAGTAAAATCTACCTTTAGATTTGGTGCGGTACTTCTGCACAGGAGCCTGCGGAGTATAAACATTGTCGACTGTAGAAAAACCTGAACGAAAACCAGCTTGACATTCTGGATATTTCTCAAAATAATGTATGAATACCTTTAACCTATTATTCAGCACATTTTTGAAAACTTGAGTACAGATGTCCTTGAGACAAATGCCCCGATAGTTGTGAGCATCATTTATAGGGGAAAAGGAGGTAATATGGACCCCCTAAGGTTTCCATGAGCTGTAGCCTAGACAAATGGCTCGCCACAGCTCATAAGTGGCTTATCTATTAGACCCCTATGCTTGCTACATATCTGCATAATATGAGAAACGTATCTCTGCAAGTGGCTCCACTATGGAGGGAATCATAAAATCCTTCACTGTGTCCATTTTCCCCACAATGTTCCTATTATGGACCCTGACATCGGAGCAATATGGACATGGGGTTTCTGACACCAAGCAATATTAATACCAAAGCAAGTACACTGAGGAACAGGGTAAAACTTCATTTTGGCACCATTATCTGTTTTATTCTCATTAGCCCACTGTTTACATTCATTACATTGAATCCAAGGAAATTCTGGAGGGTCGACATACAGCTCCTGGCAGTAGATGCAGTAAAAATTGGCAGATGGATTTGCTGGTGCTTGGAGACGTTTTTGAGCAGGTTTCTGTGATTCTCTTTTAGCAGTTGAGCTCTTTACTGTTTGTTGTTGGGGTTTGTGGCTCAATTTTTTCCTGCAGCCTTTTTCCTTCAGCTGTTTTTGCTCCGTCATCAGACCTGGTTTTGTATGTGTTCTAACCATCTGTAGAACAAAATAAAATCATTTCAAATGTTTTCTTTACTGCATTTATATTCTGGAAAATTGTCATTAGCACATTACAGACCTAGATCTTCGGATCCAAAAACAAGGCCAGCTTATTGATCTAGATGTTTATGAAATCAATCTCCATTTGGTCAAAGTTACAAATGTCTGGGGTTTGCATTGATGGGTCCAGCTTGAATATTTTGTTGATTTTCCACTTGAAAAATTGTGTGGGAAATAAGGACCTGGGTCCATATTAAATGAGAGCAATGGGTCTGAAACCGTATTGTTCCATCATAATGGATCAATGCTCGAACACGGTAGGCTTCGGTGGGGCAATCTCACACGCGGTCTGTAGAGGACTAATCTTTGTACAGAATCTTACCAGCACCTGATTCAGAAAACAACTTCATAGAAACGTCTGCATCATAACACTTCACTACATTGTAAATTTCCAGACTGGAAACACCGGTGCGTTCATCTTCCCTTGAGTCACACGCTTTCGCCTCCATCTGTTGTCTGTCACAATGGCGGCTGTGTGTGTTTGTGGTGTCGAATCCAGAGTCCCGAGAGCACATTGCATTGTGGGTAATGGGAGAGTGTCCATATTGCCCAGGGTCCATAGTACTCCAACTTACCCTATTACCTCGTGTGTGCAGATGTGGCAGGATGATTTATGTCTCATTCCTGCTTCGTAGTGGTTCGCTCTGCCTCTGCCATTTGTCTGAACCCTTGTGGCCTCATCAGAAATTGATTTTGTTAATCTTGATTCTTCTGTCAGTTAATTGATGTTTGTTCTAGACATCAGCATTGGTTTTCCTTTTTTGGGTTTGTCTCCTTTTGGAGAAATTATTTTGGTTAGTTTGATTGGCAGTAATTATTTAATTTTGTGTATTTTTTTAATTGAAACTGCCAACATTTAATTTTGGGGGCATTATTCTTTAAGTTTTCAGTGATTATGACCGTATTCATAATTTCTCTCTATTTCTTCCAGTTGCTGAGAGCCGACGGTGGTGGTGTGGTGCCCCGGTGATGGTCTCTTTCCTTAACTGTGCGCCGTGATTCTCTGGGTTTGGTTTATGCACAAGTGTGTGGGTGTGTCTGTGTGTGACGTGTGTCGGGGTGTTCTTACTTCTGCACTGATCCCTCCCTGACCGGTCCCCTCTGCCTCAGCACCTGTAAGTGATCCCCTTCCCCATGTCCCCTCTGAGTGCGATTGTGAGACTTTTTCAAATTGTAATTTTTGGTAATAAAGATTTTTTTTTTTTTTTTTTATAAACTCGAACCACGTCTCCTGCTCATCAGTAAAACGAACCTGTGCACCTTGTGGGATTATTTATTGTAAATAATTCCTTGGGTGAAATTCCTTGGGTGGCGCTGCCTGGTTTGGTGTCATTGAACAAAATTACATAAAATAAAATTACCCTGCCTTCCCCCTCTTGTGTACGTGCCACACAGTGGGAAAACTATACTTTTACTTCAAGCTTCGGGAAAATCACCAGATGTAAAAATATGTGAAAAAAACAAAACATGCAAATACGGAAGTAAACGATCACCTCCATATTTCCAAATCTCTGGAGGTAGACCATCTGGACCTGGTGATTTACCACATTTCAGGTTTGACCAGGCCCGTGCAATTGAATCACACGTAATATTAATATTCAAAATACCATTCACATCGTTGTCAACTGCAGCATCATTACAGCTAAGTTTATTACGAACAATATCTTGCGAGAATTGAACAAAATTAACATCAATGTTAATATCAAAATTAAGAACGCACTTGAAATACTCCACCCATTCACCGCTCGTAATAGTTGAGAAGGTGACAGATTTAATTTAGAGCTGACCGCATCCTGGACCAAAATGATTTGGAATTATCACTCATACTAGATGTAAACATACTAGAACAAGTAACAAGATGATATTCCTCTTCTTTCTTACGACAGAACTCCCTGTATTTATTCCAAATAGAATGAAATTGTTGCAAATACAAAAATTCCTAAACCATAAATTTATTAAACAAACTGTATTTACCAGGCTTTAACGCTTCACATTCTTCAAAACGCCAGATATCAGAGAAACTTGCCCGACCCATCGACCGCCCCGCTAATTCACGCAGATTCAGCACTATTCTGCAGGTTACATGACAGCAGTGGCGGGTGGTGGACTGAGAACGAGGAGGGCGATAAACATGTCTTTAAACTTCTTATTAGTCTTGATCTGTTTTCGTTCATTCTGGTAAAAGACACTGCAACTATCTACTCTCAGGTGTTGCTAATTGTCTTCGTTAAGACGAGAAATCAAAGGCATCCGCTGAACGCAAAAAAGAGCGCATTTCAATCTTTTCAATTAAACAATCATTACCCGCAGGTTTGACGACTTGCTTAGGATTTGACAAAATTTAACGCGGAAAATCCACAGTGGTTTTTTCGTGAAGAGCTGCCTACTTAGGCATGCGAATTGAACATTTTTATTGAATTAATTATTCACTCGCCTTAACATTTCATTATAAGGGAAACGAACATGTTGACCAAGAACAATGATTGAAATCGGGTCAATAATCTCATCCGTTTTCAAGGGATGTTTTCCGCTCCCCCAGTTTTCCGTCCACCACCCGCCACTGCATGACAGTAGCCTATATCAGCATCCACTGAAGGACACGCTGATTTATTTATTTATTTATTCATTTATTTGACAGGGGCCATGCAAAACAAAATTGTCAAGCCAGAGTTAGCTATAAAGCTAATTTTCATCTGTGGTCCCTGGGCAGGAAGATGTTAAGAATATTAAGAAAAAAAAAATAATAATAAAATAAATTAACAAGAATACTAACATTTAAAACGATACATACTATACAACATTCCATCACTAAAAACAACACATTTAAATTTACATTTCATTGTCTCTAAGATTGATGCATTGAAAAGATTAAATCAGTGATCACATGATTGTTTTTTCTTGAGCCATGATTTCAGTTTACTTTTAAAAACACTGAGGCTTGTACAGTCTCTAATATGAGTCGGAATTAAGTTCCACTTTCCTGCTGCTCTGACTGAAAAAGCAGACTGTCCAAATGCAGTTTTCCTCAATTTAGCTAAACAGTCTCCTCTTGCTGATGCCCTGGTCTCCCTAAGATTGTTCCTGCAGCGTAACACACATTGTTGAAGTGGTGGTGGGGCCTGATCATGAATTATTCTATACATCAAGCACATATCTACCTAACAAAGAAAGCTGTCAAAGGACATTAAGTTATATTTTTTAATAATGTTACAGTAGTGGTAGTTCCTTGGTTTTTTATCCAGAGTTTTCAGTGATTGTTTGTAGAGGGTGTATAATGGTTTAAGACTGGTTGCTCCAGCCTGAGACCAGCTTGTAACACAGTAAGATAAATGGGAAAAAATCATTGAGTGCATGAACAGTTTAGCAGCAGCCAAAGGTAGCTGATGCCTGACATGTCTGAAGTTCATTAGGCTGGCTCTTACATTTCTACAAATGTTTTTTACATGTTTTTTAAAATTTAAATTGGAGTCAATTGTTATGCCCAGAAACTTGAAATGTTCTACAATCTGTATTACTTCTCCATTTACAGTCATATCAGGTTGAAGTGTATTATTTTTTCTGATAGAAAAATACATTCCTACAGTTTTGCTCACATTAAGCGTTAGACAGCTGTGAGTTAGCCAATCAGAGACTTTGTTTAATGCTGCGGAGAGTTTGGATGCAGCTTGTTCTCTTGTTTTAGCATGGGTGTAAATAACTGTGTCATCTGCGTACATTTGAATCTGTACCTGTGAACAAATTAGGGGCAGATCATTAATGTACAAACTAAATAAAATCGGCCCTAAGATTGATCCTTGTGGCACTCCAACATTACAACCAATAAAAGAAGAGCATGTGTCATTAATTCTTATACACTGTTTTCTTGAACATAAGTAGGACTCCATCCATGTCAGTGTTTTACCAGAAAAATTAAACTTTGACAATTTAGACAACAAGACATTATGATTTACAGTATCAAAAGCTTTTTTGAAATCAAGGAAAACCGCAGCAACAACACCTCCACTGTCAAGACTAGATTTGATTTGCTCTATAAAATAGCATATTGCTGTCTCGGTTGAGTGGTGTTTTCTGAAACCAAACTGCATAGGATGCAATGGAAAATGACTGGTGTTTAAATAATGTATCAGCTGGTCACAGATGACCCTCTCTGTGACTTTGGAGATTACCGGGAGAATACTTATAGGCCTGTAGTTTGCTACATTGGTTTTATCACCTGCCTTATAGATGGGAGTTACAACTGCTGATTTCCAAGCGCTGGGAAAATTGCACTGTTTTATTGACAAATTAACAAGATGACTAATAGGGGCACAGAGGTTACTTTTGTACTTCTTCACAAATGCAGTATCACAATCGAAAATATCTTTAGCCTTAGAGGTTTTTAATTGGTTCAAGACTTTAATTATAGAGGATTCTGACACCTCAGAAATATTAAAAACAGGGAAATCACAATTTGGTGAAGTAATGATTTTACTTCTTATGCCAAATTTGTGTGTCAAATCTTGAACTGAATCTATGAAATAATTATTAAACACAGAGCAAATTTGGTTTTTGTCTTGCATTAAAATTCCTTGAACTCGTAATTCAAATCCTTTGGCTCCTTTGCTCTTGTCTTTCTTTAAAACTTTATTGATATTTTTCCAAGTTTGCCTATTTCCTTTAGCTTCATTTATCATATTTATAAAAAATTTTGCTTTTTCCTTCCTCAATTCATTGACAACTCTATTACGAAGACACTGAAAGGTCCTCCTGTCATGAGGTAGTCCTGATTTTAGTGCGATTTTCAAAGAATAATCCCTTTGTTTCATTAAACTCCACAGATGTTGAGTTATCCAAGGCAGATTTTGTTTTTTCCTAGAACATTTTATGTTTTTACTAAATTCATTTTTAAGTTTGTTCATTGTGGACATAAAACATTTTGAAGCAGACTCTAGATCATCTGAGGACAAGATATCAGTCCAAGTTAGCTGTTGAAACTTTCTTTCGAATTCACTGGCAAGTCTCTTAGGAATAATTTTGATCATATTTTTACTTGCTTGCTGGTACATGAACCTGTGCTTCGTTAGTTTCCTTGCTATCAACGTCAAATTATGATCTGACATCCCAGTCACTAAATTAAATGATTTTGTTATTCTTTCTGGTTTGTTGCTGAATATTAAATCTATCTGGGTTTTGGATGACTGAGTAATCCTAGTAGGCCCTTGGATAATTTGTTGGAGGTCGAACTGATTTGTAATATCTTTAAGTTTTTTCCTATTTGTCTTGTCTGCCCAATTTATGTTGAAATCCCCAAGTAGGATTAACTCTTTATTTTTATCGAGCTCCTTTAAAATGTTTTTAAATTTTTCATAAAACATGTTATTTGATGAGGGAGGCCTGTACACACCAACAACAGTAAAGGACATAGATGGAGACAAAATTAATTTTACAGCGAGGCATTCCATATCCATAGTGGTGTCAAATTCAATTTCTGTACAGTTAAAACAGTCTTTCACGTACATAATCAGACCTCCACCCCTGCCGGCTTTTCGGTCTTTCCTGAAGACATTATATCCCTTTATCATATATGCAGAGCTGGGTGAAGAGTCTGTCAGCCACGTTTCAGATAAACAAATGAAATCAAGGTTTGAGTCAATGAGTAATTTTTCAAGTTGTTCAGTCTTTGATGCGACACTTCTGATGTTTAAATGTCCTCCGAGTAACCCTTTAGGCTTTGCACGCGGGTCCCACAAAACTTTTGCGTGGTTCGTTGTTTGAAACAGCTGGAAGCTGCGCTGTTTGAGTGCAGTGGCGTTGTGTGGACGCGCGTCGGGGATAATTGGAGGTGTTCGTGTCGAATTTACTGAAATAACATCCACCATATGACGGTAAGGAGTTTTATTGTCACCATATTGCTTAGATGGGACGTTACCTTGTCTTTTGAGGATGTCGGAGAAGGAAGAGTCACAGGCGGAGTCAGAACAGCTGATTTCGGGTCCAGGATTTTGATGTACATCACCTGCCAGTAGAATTGTGACGGCTAAATATCCAAGTGTTCTCCGAAGTTGTGAAGATGATTTTACTCGCTTTGTGGTTCTTGGTTGTATTTCGAGAGAAGTCGCTTTTCCAGCGTCCAGCAGCTGGGAGTAGCAGATGAACTGGCTCCGTGAATTAAAGGTAACGAGGTGCTCATGGTGTCTTTGCTGCTGCAGATTTAACGCCGAGCAGCAGCGAAGTGATAACATCAGTAGCACTGCAATATAACTAACAACGATGACTTTCTGTAGCGAGTCAATAATCCTCTGCCTTCGTCTTGAGACAGTTGTAAAGCGTACGCCACGTTTATAAACTTTAAAACTAAAGTTGACAACTCTTTTACCTGCAACACCTGCCCTGTTGCAGGCATTCGCCGCCGCCATGTTGCCCATGGCGATGTTGCCCATGATGACAGACTATCAAACCCATGTAATGAAACAAGCGCTAACTTGTCCTGTAACACTTTGAGAAAACTTTCACATGCACCAGACTTCCAAACAAAGGCTATTTCTTGATAGAACAGCACATGTCTGAAGTCAGTTGTCCGCTGTTCGACACAACGTGACAATTAACAGAACAGGAGACTGGAAAACAGTGGCGGCTCGTGAATTGGCAACAGGGGAAGCCCAAACAATCCCTTAATGTTAATGATTGTTCATGACCTGTTTTCAATCATTCATTTAAACAGCGGAGGGTCGTCGGCCGTAACAAAGTTAAGCCAAAACCTCGCTCTCAAAGCTTAATGACTTTTTTTTTTTTTTTTAATTAAATTTTATTGTAATTTTTCCTCATTTTCAACTTACATATCAAGTAATTCATAATCAAATACAATAGTTATGATATCTATAATACTTACAAAATAAGTAAAACAAAAAAAAAAAAACAAAAAAAAAAAAGAAAAAATAACACACACACACACACACACACACACAATCCCACCACTGCAAAAGATGTAGTAACATTAATTCATACATTAGTGCAACAAACCTCGACCGATATTTTTAGTACACTGGGGCACAAGCTCCACACCTATAACAAGTATCACACCATTATGAAAGAAAAAAAAAAATAAAAATAAAAATTTCTTTTTAAAAGACCCCTAAGACTTTCCAATCCAGGGAGTCAGTTCCCCCAAAACTAACAACACTTAAATCCCTGGGCAAATAATTTATCAACGGCCACCATATATTCAGGAAATTATCATCTTTCTCTTTTAACTTAGCAGTAAGTCTTTCCATTGGGAGAACTTTAAAAATTTCCTTATACCACTGTGTTACCGAAGGTGGGTTTTCTTGGATCCAATTAAATAATATACATTTCCTAGCCAAAAGGAGAAGCTTATTTAATAATTTAGACCTTTGAGGGTCTAACTCCCCTGTTTTGGATGGAAGACTTAGTAGGAATTGTCCAGGGTCTTTGCAGATCTTACATTTAAAAATTGCATTCAATTCCTGTGTTATACAAGACCAAAACCTAGCTATTCTGGGACATTCCCAGAAACAATGTATATATGTTCCAACCTTATTCTTACATTTAATACATAATGGGGACCTAGTAGAATCAAGTCTATTCAAGAAGTATGGTGTCATATGTTGCCTATGGAGAATACGATATTGCATTTCTTTATAACTGTTACCCAAGAAAATAAAATGAGATGATTGGATACATGAATACCAAGTATCCCTTTCATATTCAATCTGTAAATCCCTCTCCCATTTTTCCATAACAGTAACAATATTTTGCGGATCATAAGACATAAAATAGTTATAAAAATGTGAAATGAAACCCTTTGTACAAGTAAATCGAATAATGGCTTCCTCCATTGGCCCCAACAAAGGTTTATCCTGAGGTAAATTACAGTCTGACAAGATAAAGTGGCGAACTTGAAAATAAGCATAGAAATCTATGTGCATCAGACCATACTTTGCTTTCACCATTTCAGAAGACATAAGAACATTATTATCATCAAATATATCCCCTAGAACTCTGATACCCTTATCATACCATAACCGAAAAATGTCAGTTTTAACACCTGGAGGGAAGTTTCGATTATTCTTAATTGGAGTCAAATATGACACCAAATTCCTCCTGTTAAAAAAAAGGGACATAGCTTTCCAAACTTTAATGGTATTAAATACTATCAGATTATTTTTCAACCCAGGACTTGGTTTGTCAATATTAGTAAGCTCAGCTAGTAAAGTATATGGGGCACATTCCCATGCTTCAAATGGTTCAGGACCTCCCTTAAGATAAGAATGAACCCAATCATGAATAATACGACTATGACAAGCCCAATTATAATATAAGATATTTGGAAAAGCCATGCCCCCTCTATCCTTAGGCAACTGTAAAGTTTTCAAACTCAATCTAGATTTTCTACCTTTCCATATAAATTTAGAAAAGTCCCTCTCAATTTCTTTAGCTAATTTTTTTGTAATCAGTAGAGGCAGCATTTGCATAGGGTAGAGAAGTCGAGGTAGTACATTCATTTTAATCAGATTCATCCTACCCAACCAGGAAATTGGCAGGTCCATCCATCTGGTAAGATCAGTTCTAACATCCCGAAGCACATTAAAAAAGTTCCTACTCAAAATGTCTCTAATATTTGACGTAATGTGTATCCCAAGATATATAAATCCCGAGGCAGACCAAGAAAATGGAAAATTTGCTATGTCCGGAGTTTCATTACCATACCCCAATGGCAAAGCCATTGATTTGCCGAAATTTATTTTATAACCAGAAAATGATCCAAACATATTAATGATTGACATCACAGCTGGTATGGACTTTTGAGGGCTAGAAATAAATAATAACACGTCATCTGCGTATAAAGCTATCTTATATATAGTGTGCCCGATTTCAATCCCAGATATGTTACCCTGTGCCCTAATGGCTTCTGCCAATGGTTCAACTGCTAAATTGAAGATCAAAGGTGAAATTGGATCCCCCTGTCTGGTGGACCTGCTCAGTGTAAATTCTGCAGATTGCATACCATTAACGATCACACAAGCCCTCGGGGAATAATATAACAACATCACCAACTTAATGAAGTCCCTGCCAAGACCAAATTTTTCCAACACACTAAATAAGTAGGGCCATTCTATCCTATCGAATGCTTTTTCAGCATCGAGTGAGATAACAAGACCTTTGTTTTGCCTATTATTAGTATACTGTATAATATTAAGTAATTTCCTCATATTAGCTTGTGATACCCTATTTTTCACAAAACCAGTTTGATCATCTTTGATTAAAAATACTAAATGACCTTCTAGACGTGTTGCTAATACCTTAGAAAAAATCTTACTGTCCACATTAATTAAACTAATAGGTCTATACGAACCAGGAGCATCCGAGGGTTTGTCCTTCTTAAGAATCAGAGAAATATTAGCACTATATAAAGTGGGAGGTAAATGACCTTGCTCCACAGAATGCAAGTACATCTTTGTTAATGGGCCCTTCAATAAATATTGAAACTTCTTATAAAACCCTGGTCCATATCCATCGGGCCCAGGAGCTCGTCCACTCTGTATGGAGTTTATGGCCTCCACCACCTCTAAAGTTGTGATGGGCCTCCCAAGGATGCTCCGGTCCTCCTCAGATAGCGATGGAAGATTTAGCTTGTCTAGAAAGTTACGCATGTCTTCAGTATTGGCAGCTCTTTCTGTTGTATACAATGTTTTATAAAAATCTCCCATGATCTTAGTCAAAACCTTTGTCTCATAGTGACTTTTTCCAGAATGATCCTTTAAAGAAGAAATAGGAGTATATCCCTGCCTGCCTGCAGCCAGCCTCGCGAGCAGTCGCCCCGGTTTATTTCCCATTTCAAATAACCTATGTTTAGCATAAAAAATACTAGCCTCAGCTTTTTGTGTCAAAATTTGATTTAGAGCCGAACGGGTTGCCTCTACCTTCTTGTGCAGAGCTTTAGCTGGTTTATCCTTCAGCTGCTCCTCAAGCTCAAACAGCTCTCTTTCCAACAGAATTTGGGTCTTTGAGGCCTCTTTTTTCCTAGCAGTACAATATGAGATTATGACTCCCCTCAAATATGCCTTAAGAGTTTCCCATAATATAGACGGATTTGTGTCAGCATTATCATTAGTATCAAGGAAAAATTCAATTTGCTTTTCCAAATAAGCCACAAACGGGGGATTTTTCAAGATAGATGGATTTAATCTCCAATGACGTGAAGGTGGATGGCTGCAGGGAGGCATAACTGACATGGATACGTCACCATGATCTGATAACATTCTACATCCAATTGTACACTTCTCTACCCTATCCAATACCTGTCTGGAAAGCTTAATGACTTTAACCTTTCGCAGTTTACTTTTCTTGATCAGCAGTTGCTCATACGAATTGTTAGAAGAACAGTAAGTTGAGTCAAATTTATTTTCGATAGCATTTTTATACATTGCACCGCGAAATTTTGAGGGGTTTTCTTTCACACATAAATTACGACATAAATTACCATAGGCCTACGCTATAAATTCCGCGCTCAAGAAGCTCACGAAACGGCATAGATGCGCAAATTGATTAGTGAGGCTCATTAAGCAATAAGCTGTGCAACATCGCATTCTTTTCTTCTATAATAAGATTGTAGAAAATGGACTGTCGTGGCTTCTTGTGAAAGAAGCCTCGCAAACTAATTTATAAAGACGTGTTGATAATTTGCGTCGTCATTTGCAATCGAAAATAGATTTGATTGTCCTCCAACCAATTCGTATGAGCAACTGCTGATAAAGAAAAGTGAAGTACGAAATGTTGAAGTCATTACGCTTTGAAGGGCGAGGTTCTGGCTTCCCTTTGTTACGGCCGACGAGCCGCCGCTGCAGGAAAATGGTCCGATTCACCCCGAGTATGAATAGTTAAATCATTAGCAATGCCAAATAGCTCTGTTGAGCATAAAATATTACCAATGAGGCTCGCACCCGTATATGTGAAACATGTAAAACTCAAAAAGAATTCAAAGAGCGCAGACGTCCGCCAGGGGGCAGCAAAACTCAACAGAACGGCGATTGAAACTCCGGCCCATTGGAAAGACTGGCGCATTTCTCAGCTGTACTTTGCATGACTTTTTGAGTTATCTTGCTAACAAACAAACAGACAAACGCTGCCTAAAACATAACCTCCTTGATGGAGGTAACTACCGTGTCTATCACTGATAGAACGGCCATTTAACATATGAATACAATAGGAACAACAGAGATTCATTAAATCCCTGACATATGAATTAACTTCAGAATCTCTTGAAGATCTAGGAGTATTGAAAATCTCAGCCTGCAGTTAATGTCAGTTAGAACAGATATCTGCCGATCACTGTCATCGTCATCACCCAGAATGAAATCTGTGAGTTTACCGGTTCTTGCATTCATATCACCTGCAAGAATTATTTTCATATCGGGGAACTGTGTCAATATTTTGATTAAGCACGATTCTACATAATCTATACCCTTAATGTCATGTGTGTATCAGACTGCAATGAGGAGGATTCTGGATGAACGTATGTGACAGCCAATAAAATGTCATAAATAAAACCAAAAAACCTGAATCAAGTATTAAATACACACCGTCACTGGAGGGTGTGTTCACATATTTTACACCATTCTGTTATGAGTATTTAAGTAAAACAGCAACACACCCCAACCCCCCCAACATCCAAACGACATCTTTCCGAGGTCTTCCACAAACGTCTAAATGACGTCCCCTGACGAGCCAGAATGAAAGTTTTTATGATGTATTTTTATGACATCCTCTGAATGTTACGTATTGACGTCCACCAGACCTCTGCACAAGGTTAAAAATGAGTTCAAATGTGGTCATTCTGGGCGTTTTTTTCAATGTCAGTAGCACACTTATTTTAGAGATGCCTGACAAAAAAAGAAAACAACATTCGCTTTTCTGCCTCCTTCCTCCCTCGACCTTGCGATACTTCCCTTTTCCTCCGACTGTTTAATTAGCTCTTGGATGTCGCTCTTGAGCAGCTGAAATGAACGATACTTCCCTATCTCTCCCACTGTTTAATTAGCTCTTGGATGTCGCTCTTGAGCGGCTGAAATGAACGCTCATTATACAGTGCATTATAATAAGCAGCGCTCCTTTTTGCGGCACTGAGGGGAATCGAAGCTCCGAACTGTAAATGACTGTTCCATACTCACTACTGACTTTCTCCACGAAGTTTGGTGAAGTGCGATGAGTCGTTACGATGTGTTTCCCACCGACTACTTTTCATGGGACATTAAACAAAGTCATGACAACTTGTATCCATAATATGAAAAATAATCAACTGGACTTACAGTTTTATAATGTTGGGAAAATAAAAACGATGAAGAAATATACACTGACCAAAACTTCCAACGCAACACTCGGGTTTATTGAAACACAGGTCATTTTCTTACGATAAATTTAACAATACATAACAAATATTAAGATTCAAATCAAAAACACTGTTTCAGAGTCAGGAATGAAGAACAGATTTTTCCTGGTTTCCAATACATTGCATCAGTTGAAGGCGCAATTCTGGATCACCATAGTCAGTATCTTGTATGGTCTCCTCTGGCGTCACACGCAGCCTGGATTCTGCATGCATGGAGTCAATCAAATGCCGAATTTCAGCCTGTGTGATGCGATCCCATTCCTCCTGGAGTGCTTGACGCAACTGTTGGACTGTGGCTGGTTCTGGATCACGCCTTCTCACCCGGCGATCCAGAATATTCCATAGATGTTCTATTGGGTTTAAATCTGGGGAATACGCAGGCCAATGAAGACACTGAACATTATTCTGCCTCAGGTAGTCCTGACAGACTCTGGCGACATGTGGTCTCGCGTTATCCTGTTGCAGCGTTAGGCGATAGCGATGGACGAGTGGAACTGCGACAGGGGTAAGGATGTCGTCACAGTAACGGGCTGCACTGAGGTTTCAATGAAAATGAGGTCTGTCTTGTGTCTACTGCTTATTCCAGCCCAAACCATCATACTGGGTCCTCCCCAGCGGTCATGCTGCAGGATGGTAGCGTCAGTATAACGTTTCCGTCGCTCACGCCATACAGGCAGTCTTCCGTCAGACACACTCAACTTGAAACTCGATTCATCAGAGAAGAGCACCCTATTCCACCTGAGAGCATTCCAGCCCAAATGTGCCCTTGACCATCACAGACGGACGCAGCGACGTGCAGGAGTCAACACCAAACCACGGCGGGGACGTCGGTTGTGCAAATCGGCTTCACGCAGGCGGTTGCATATGGTTTGGTCGCTAATCCAGTTCTGGTGATGACCTCCGATCTGAGCAGCAGTGACTGTAGCTGGCAGGAAGTGATTGCGCAGGTGCTGGAGGCGAATATGGCGATCCTGCTGAGGGGTGGTGACACATGGTCTGGGGGCACGTGGTCGAAAACCGGTGCTTCCTGTTTCATTATACCAGCTCCAGAGACATGATATGGTCGACAAGTAGATGCCCAGGTTCCTTGCAACCCGTCTTTGCGACATTACACCAGTGAGCATACCAACGGCTCGCTCTCGCTGATTTTGACCTCGGCGCGGCATGGTCACACATTGACCCAGGATAATGCAAAGGAATATTTAAGTTGCCCATTGCTACGGCTATTTATTGACCAAATTCTCGAAGTATTGGTCAATGAGTTCTACTCAACCTTACGGGATAGGCAAAATTCTAAACAATGTGCAATCAAGCAGAACAAGCTGCCCACACAATAAAATCAAAACAATTTTCTGAGCCTTAAGTTGTAGTTGATGTATTATGGCTCAAAACCAATATCCCATTTTATGTACACCAAGCATGCGCGGCGTTAGACCTGAAAATTCCGGGGCTAATATCCCTCCCTTTATAGACAAATAGTCCTGGCTGATTCTATTTTTTTTTTTCCTTTATTAACACGTTTTCCAATTGAAGAATAATCAAGTGGCAATTGAAGACACGGCTTCTCTCCCCAATGCGTTCTAAAAGCAACAAAATAATTTAATTATAATTAGATCTATGCGCCGGCACTCGGTGACGGCATTTCAGAACTCTTCAACGAATGAGGGTAATTTTGGCCAAACGTACACCTGTTTTTGCAGCACGGTCACGCAACTCGCTGGCAAAAAATAGACAGCTGTTTGATTGGAAAATGTAAACGGACGAAACCATGTACTCGTCACCAAAATTACCTTAATTCGCTGAAGAGCAAAAAAGGGAAAAGCATCTACAATTAACCAGGACTAAAGGGAGGGATATTAGCCCAGGCCTAACGCCGCCCCTGACACCAAATATTTCTAAATTGTATGTGTTGCTTTGGAAGTTTTGGTCAGTATATTAATATGCATTTTTGTGTTTTAATGTTATCATTGTCGTCTGTATTGTTTGTTGAAAGTGGCGACTCACCCCGCAGCGGGGTTAATTGAGGGTAAGAGATCGGCTATCTTTGGTACTGACAAGACAAGCAGTTCTGCTATTGGCACTGCGGCAGAGCGGATAAGATGAGCACTTCTGCTATTTCCCCTCTGAGATTTAATTTTATAATCCGTCCCAGTCTTTGAACTTTCGCGCCGAGGCACTGCGGGACAAATAGCCTCTTCCTTGTTTGTTTGTTAGTAATAAACCTCAAAAACCTTGCAAAACTCGATTGCTGTAATACCTTGTGTCGCATGTAATTACTGTTATGCACTATGTTATGTGAGTATCCTGTGTGTCAACCTTTTCACGGGCAATATGGTCCTTGGTCCCACCCCACTGGGGAATATACGATTGTGAATCAATCTTGACCCAGGCAGTAAACATGAGACATTGGCCCGATGTGCAGATCATGTTGGCAATTTGTAAGAGTGACATTCAACAGTCTTTTTTGCTGTTTAACTTCATGAACATCCCTATAGCCCTGTCCCTACATAATAAAGAACCCACCACTTCCTGCGTTAACTCAGATCACACCACAGATATGTGGTTCTATATTTGGATGTCAAAATAAGGTATTTTTGAGTCATTTACCCAGCTAACGCACAAAGTGCTCACAACGTTGAACTGCAGCGTTGTCAGAAGGTTTGGTTGTATCTAACGTTGTCACAACGTTGTGTGCACGTTGAACTGCAACGTTGTGGCACTAACCTCCTCAGAACATTGCGGACTGACATTGTCTGCATGTTGTCAACACGTTGTGTTCACGACGTGATTTTACAACATTGTAACAACATTGTGCTTATATTTGTGTACAATTTCATATCTCAAGCTTCTGAGATTCAGCTTGCCTAGCGCTTAAAAATATTATGTTTAGGACTTAAATTGACGTTGGCTTTATGATATTATGCTAGTGATGATGATGGCTCAGTGATAATGCTGTTTCCCTGGGCTGGGGGTCCTAAAGTAGCAGTTACGTTCAGCACTGAGTCCTGGGGGAGGAGAGCTGGGAATGTGAGGTAAAAGTTGGGTGGTGGTGCCTGGAACCGTAAGTAATGCGCTTCCGGGTGAAAAGAAAAATTTTTTTTTTGTTGTTGGACCTCATTAGTGACGTCTGCCGAAGCAGAAGTCTGGAGAGTGGCAGCGGCAAGATCTTACATGCTGTTAGGTGGCGCTTAAAGTAGCAGGGATGTCGGATAAAATTTTTCTTAAAGTGGGTTACATCGCCGCATGAACTCGGCCTGATTATAAACCCAAGCTGTCACTGCTGCTGCTTGTGTGGGTGGATGGCAGGGGATGACCGTTTGATCTTGACCGTCTTTAAATATGTTAGAGATTAACAAAGTGAATTATCTAGGATCCCTTTGGCCAAGTTCTGTTAGTAGAACTCGGGGTCACAAATGGAAGTTGACCAAGGGTAAATTCAGCACTGATATTTGGAAATATTTTTTCACCCAAAGAGTAATATCAATGTGGAACAGGTTGCATGACCATATTCTTGAGGCAGAAACCTTGGGAATTTTCAAGAGCAGCCTTGACTTAACCCCTTAGGCCCTACGCCCTGATACTGGGGGCCGGTTGTTACGCATAATAAATACAGAATGTTTCCAAATCGCAACATTGTCATGCGGCATATCCACATTCCGTGAAGAAACTTGGCGAAGAAAGCTCATGTTGACCATTTTTACCTCAACCGAACACAACTCAAGCACCAAGCAAGTAAATAAGCATGTAGCAAAACATAGGATAAAATTTTATCAGCGCTGAATCGCCAGAATTTCTCTTGAATTTGAGTTATGCACAAAAATGATACCTCAAATGAAAGAGGAAAGTCCACAGAATCCAATGATATTAGCCCTGTCATTTTAAACCGACACCACACTCAAAGAACAGCATGCATACACTTTACAGTCTACAGCGATGAGCAAAAAAAAACTTACGTAATATAAAACTGCTCGAGGGTAAATCTGCACTTGCTATTGTTAGCCCAATGTGTTCGTGTTATAACGAAAGTAGATCTGCCAGTATCCTAGCTTGTTCTTTCCTAAGGCGTTGCTTCAAGGATCTCAGCTCCTTAGCATGCGGCTTGCTTGCAATGTATTTTCCTCTCTGCGATCGGCTTGTGATGCTGTCAGTAAAACTATGCTGGTAGTCATTTGATTCTATGGGTCCTGATGTTTCCAATGAACTCTAAACCACCATAATCACAGAAACCTAGCCTGAGCTACAGCCTTGCTCTCCCACTGCGTAAAACTAAGTCCATGGGCAATTTGCATGTTCTTGAATAGCGCAACAATATAAATGCATAACTAGTTTGTTCGAGGTATTGTCCAAATAATTATCTGCAAAATATTCAACATTCATTTTCAAAGTCGTTTTCTGACAGAATCTTTGCGCTATTCCGCACAAATACTGAGACTGCAACATTACAGTACGTATTTTCTTTACCCATTTTTTTAAATAGGCAATTTGACCACAATTCCACAGTCAGTTGGCGTAGCCTAATGGTTAAAATGCTGCGCTGCAAGGGAGACTGAAGGTTCGACTCCTGATGTAGGTACTTTTTTTGGGAGATAATCGCAGTTTCCTTCGACAAATAATCGCTGGGGTTGTGTTATTCTTAATTTTCTTGAACATTTTTTCACATTGCCTTTGTGTTTATAATTTTATTTATTTGTTTTGTTTTTAATAAATCTGCTCCAGTAGAGTCAAACCTCATTTTCATTGTATGTATTATCTTTGAATGGGAAATTGTACAGGCAACAAAAGTGACAGAAATAATCATAAATGTATTTTTTTTTTTATCATTCTAAAAATTAAAAAATGTATTTGGATGGAATGTATGCCTGTAGTGACATATCAGTGAAATTAAATGGGTTTTACAGTTTGATATCTGAGAAATCTGAAATGAAACACAAGGTACCTAAATTGCCAAAATGGAGAGGCCACCTAGACATTCCTCTCTCATTTTGTTCTGATTGACCTGATCAGAATAAACTTTGGCACAGATAATAATGACATTCTGTGCAGTAATGTTTTTGAGGTTTCAGGCTGCAACTCAACAAATTTACAAGGGATGGAAGTAAAACTTTGTTAGGTGCAAAATGAGATCTTTCATTTACACCGTGTTCTGACTCAGTGACATATACAGCGCCCTCCATAATTATTGGCACTCCTGGTTAAGATGTGTTCTTTAGCTTCTAATAAATTCAGTTCTTTTTTAAATAATATTGGACCACAATGAAAAAAAGAGGAAAATCCAACCTTTAATTCAAGTGCATTTATTCAGTGGGAAAAAAAATCCCACATTAAGAAATAATTATTTTACATCAAATCATGAGTGCCACAATTATTAGCACCCCTGATGTTAATCCTTTGTACACCCCCTTTTGCCAACAAAACAGCACCTAATCTTCTCCTATAATGTTTCAGAAAATGGGAGAATACAGAAAGAGGGATCTTAGACCATTCCTCTTTGCACAATCTCTCTAAATCATCCAGCGACCTGGGTCCTCTCCTCTGCACTCTCCTCTTCAGCTCACACCACAGGTTTTCAATGAGGTTGAGGTCTGGGGACTGAGATGGCCATGGGAGGAGCTTGATTCTGTGTCTGGTGGACCATTTCTGTGTAGATTTGGCCACATGTTTAGGGTCATTATCTTGCTGAAAGACCCAGTGACGACCCATCTTCAGCTTTCGGGCAGAGGCCACCAGATTTTGATTTAAAATGTCCTGGTATTTCAAAGCGTTCATGATGCCATGCACCATAACAAGGTTCCCAGGGCCTCTGGAAGAGAAACAGGCCCACAGCATCACAGATCCTCCCCCATACTTCACAGTGGGCATGAGGTGCTTTTCTACATACTCATCTTTTGTGTTCTGCCAGACTCACTTAGAGTGAATGTTGCCAAAAAGCTCTATCTTGGTCTCATCTGACCAAAGCACATGGCCCCAGTTGAAGTCCCAGTACCGCTTAGTGAACTCCAGACATTTGCGTTTATGATTGTGAGTGAGAACACACAATCAATTCTTTAACAGTGAGCTTTGGAGAACTTTTTATTTCTCTTACCATCCTCCTCACTGTGCGTGGTGGCAAAATAACCTTGCGTCCTCGTCCAGGTTTGTTGACCACTGTTCCAGTTGTTTTAAACTTCTTAATGATTCCTCTGACAGTAGATATGGGCAGGTGCAGGCGAGTGGCTATTTTCTTGCAGCCATTGCCTGACTTTTGAAGGTCGACACACGTCTGCCTTACTTGAATGGTGTGTTCCTTTGTCTTTCCAATATTGAAGAGTGGACAAGAGAAATGGCCTCTGTGTCACATCATATTTATACCCCAGGGAAACAGGAAGTGATGGTTTACTAATTAAATGTTCCTAGATACTCTGATCAACTTTGTAAACTACTGTAGAAATGACAGAAATACTTAAATTACATTTATTTCCTAGGCATTGTTAGGGGTGCCTGTTCTCCCCGTGTTCGCGTGGCACTCCTTCCTATTTAGCAGTATGACAAAAAAATGTCACATCCCATCCAAAATTACCGCGTTAAAAGTGAAATTGGTAACAAATAACAACCCATGGCCCAAGCCAGTCGAGAGCATAGCCGAATAAAATTTAGTTTCAAATCACGCCGCTTGGGGGCCTGCCAGTGACGTAACAGTTGTCAAACAATTGAAGTTCACTCTATTCATCTGCATGGCATAACAACGTTTTACACGTTTCCTTGCAGTAAATCCCGGACTCTTGACGAGACATGGACAATAACGTTAACCCTACAGATACAATTGATTTTGATGAGGATGAGGAGGCAAGTTCTGTGCAAGTTTACGGCCTGAAGCCTTATTTATTCGAGCCGAAGGTGGAGATGCAGGGGCCGACGAAGTGGAAGGGATACCCAAACATCACTCGAGCATAACTGACAGCAGTGGGAACTGGGCACCACAGGCGGTGCGCGGCTGCTGCAAAGAGACACTCAATCCTCACCCTTCAGTGCTGAATTACCTAAACCTGTCGCAGTTTACTTTTCTTGATTAGACAGTTTCTCAGACATATTGGTAAAAGGACAATCAAAATTATTTTTGATAGCGTTGTTATACATTACATTTAGGCGTTTCTTTCGCACATAAATGACGACGTAAATATCAGCATGTCTTCGTTAATTCTGCGGTCGAATGGCTCGCGAAAGGCGCGGGACAGCGCCAGACATTTCCTTCTACATTCAGCAATTAATAATGTAGAAAAGAATGGATTCTCGTGACTTACAGCTACATGAGCCTCGCAGACCGATCCACACGCGCCCCACGAGCCGCTGAGCGCAGAATTTACCAACCCATCAGTAAAGAAAAGCGCGAGAAATCTGAATGCGTGAGAGTTGACAGGTATGCGTCATTAATGAAAACTGGCCAAACCTGATAATGATGAGAGTTTCTGCAATGGTAATTTAAATGAATTGAAAACAATTTGTCAATTCTTAATGATTTAACTGTAGATTTAGAGCCTGAATTTATCTGTGATTTTGATTTGCTTGGGATTCCTCCATTAAGATTCAATCAGGATAAGAAAGTTAACAACAATGGTAAAAAACTTATTGAGCAGTGTAAAGGCCTTAATTTGAGAATTGTTAATGGCCGGGTGGTGAGGATGGTGGCGTGGGAAACTTCACTTGTTTTAAGCCTAATGGCTCTAGCACTGTTGACTATGCATTGGCATCATCTTCTCTACTTCCTATTATCTGTAATTTTTGTTTTGACATATTCGACAGCTCCCTTTCAGATCTGCACTCCCCTATAAGTGTTTGCTTGAATGTTGATAATCGTTCCACTGATTCTGCTGAACTGAAACAAAAAGTTATACCTAAAAGCAAGCGTCAAGCTAAGACTGTTGGTTTAAAAACTAAATGGCAATATAATTTAGCCAGTCAGTTCAAGAACAACTTAGATAAATTTTTGCCTCTGATTAATGACTTAGATGATAAATTAGATGCTGCAATGTCTGACAAAGTTGTCCAAGATGATATTGATTATTGGACTAAACAACTTGTAGAAATCTTTATAAATAATGCTATCGAATCTGGAATTAGTGAAGTTATTCATGATAGTGGATCTAGCACTTAGTCCCGGGTTGACAGCAAGCCATGGTTTGATAAAGACTGTGTCTCTAAAAGGGCTGAGTATTTAAGAATAAAGAATAGGCTTAAGAAAATCAACTCTGATGAGGCTAGGTCTGAGCTAGCAAATAAGGGAAGAGCCTATAAAAAATTCATCAAATCTAATTACAAATCTTATTTTAGTAAACTACACAAAAATTTGAGAGGTTTGAAATTGGATAACCCAAAAGAATACTAGAATATTATAAACAAGTCAACTAATTGTAGTAACCACAAGAGTAATAATATCCCTATTGGAGATTTTGTAAATCATTTCAAAAAATTAAATGTGCAGTCAAATGAAAATTCTACTAATCACTCCTTTAATCCTGAATTCATTAACTCTTCAACAAATGAACTCATTAATCACCCTTTCACTCTGGATGAAATTTTCTCATTAGTTAAAAAACTGAAAAAAGCAAGTGGTCTTGATGGCATTATCAATGAGTTCATTAAGAACTCTTCAGATGTACTTTTAAATCTCATTGTCAAATGTTTCAATGTTATCTTGGAAAGCGGTTTAGTTCCCTCTGAATGGTGCATTGGTGTTATAAATCCTCTATTTAAGAACAAGGGCTCGCCCGACGATCCAGACAATTGTAGAGGCATCACTTTATTGAGTTGTCTTGGCAAACTATTCACCTCAGCTATAAATGCTAGACTTGTTTGGTATATCGAATGCACTGGTTCTATTGGTGAAGAGCAGGCTGGATTCAGGGAAGGTTATAGTACATTAGATCACATGTTTATACTTCATTCTATTACTGAGCTTTATTTATCTCATTGAAAAAGATTATACTGTGCATTTGTAGATTACAAGAAGGCCTTTGATTTGGTGGACAGATCAGCCTTGTGGTCTAAGCTCCTGTCCAATGGTATTAATGGCAAAATTCTTAGCATTTTGATACATGTTATTTACAATGTTAAGTCATGTGTTAAAAAGGGTGCTAATATTTCAGAATTCTTTTCCTGTAACCTAGGTGTGCATCAGGGAGAGAACTTATCTCCCTTATTATTCTCCATTTATCTCATTGATTTTGAATACAGTATTAGCAGAAAATGTGATGGTTTACTGAATTTAGCTAATGATTTTTCCAATTTTATTAGTGATGATGATGTTGATGTTTTTCTACGTTTATATGTACTACTTTATGCGGATGATACTGTTGTACTAGCCGAATCCCCGGATTCGATTATAATGGTAAATTTTCTAAGGCTATTGTTAAACAGGTGTCGCAGGCAAGAAGAGCTATGTTTGCTTTGAAGAGTAAAGCCTTGAAACATAATCTTCCTCTCGACTTACAATGTGAACTTTTTGACTCTATAGTGACTCCTGAACTTTAATATGGTTGTGAAGTTTGGGGTCACAGTAATCTGAATCAAATTAATATGTTTCATTGTTCATTTTTAAAAAGTATCTTAAGAGTCAGTAAAATGACTGCTAACTGTATGGTTTATGGTGAACTCGGTAGACTTCCTTTAAATGTTAAGATTGAATCTAGAATGATTAATTTTTGGCTAAGAATTGTAAATGGTAAAAATTGTAAACTATCTCATACTATGTTCAGGTTACTTAAATCTATGCATGATATGGATGTTTTTAAGTCCTCATGGATTGTCAGAATTAAGAGTATTATTGATAAGTGTGGGTATTTGTTTGCTTGGAATAATATTGGCAATGTTAATCCGGACTGGTTGAAACAAAATATTTTTTGTAGACTCAAAGATATTCAATGCCAGATTTGGAGATGTGAAGTGAACAGGAACAACTTATGTTCAAACTATTGCCTTTTCAAATGTGATCTGAATTTCGAAAACTATCTCTCTAAGTTAAATTTTAACGATAGACACATGTCAAGCAAATTTCGTTGTGGAAATCATAATCTACCCATTGCTGATAAACGTTATGCTGTTGACGACGAAAGTAGAAAATGTTCAATTTGTAATTTAAATGATGTAGGTGACGAGTATCATGTTGTATTAGTGTGTCCTGCTCTTTCTGATGACAGAATGAAATTCATTCAGAAATATTTTTATTATAAACCCAATACCCAGAAATTTAGTGCACTCTTTAATTTGACTAGTCAAAAGAAACTGTTTCAACTAGCTAGATTTCTAAGAGTCATCACCTCAAAATTTCCATAAAATTATTTTACCTCATGTCATTACTTAACAGTATTTCATTTCTTTTATTGGTACTATTTATATCATTAGGTGCGTTACTGTATACCTTATTTTGTAGTATGGTTGTATTTGGTAGCTAGTCTTACTTTTTATTTATTTATTTTTTTTGTAGTAATTTAGTTGTGTAATTTTGATTTTGAGTTTATTTAGTGGTCATTTAATCTACCATTTTTTTGGAAAAATGCTAATGTTGAAATTCATATCACTATTGCTACTTTGTTTCTGTATGTACATGTAAAGATGTAATTACTTATCATCCTGCCATAAATTGTTATATTTTTATAGTTTTTATTGTACTATCATACCCTGGAAGAGGTCGTAGAGATTAATAAAATTTGAATTTGAATTTGAATTTAGGCTTTCATTCAAACCTAGTAATTGCACACCTGATTCTACTAATCAAGGTCTTGAGCAAAGACTCTAAGCGTTGACCAGTTGAATCAGGTGAGTGACTGCTTGGTAGGAATGAAATCCTGCACTCACACCGGCCCTCTCTGGATAAGATTGAGGACCCCTGTTCTAGACTGTTTGGGATCATAATTTACAAAAATTAACATCATTATTTATAAAAGTAGACTTGACACTTGTGGTAGATACCATAAAATAATGTTGAAAAGCATAATAAATGAGGTGGGAAGGCATTTTCTCATAGCCATCAATAGCATTGAACTTCTTTCTGCAGCCACATATCCCCCTCTGCTGGCCATTAAATAGAATTCAATTTTAAAAGTTCTCTGCATTGGCTTCACTTTCAGACAAGGGTGCTGCATCCATTACATTACATTACAGGAACTTAGCTGATGCCCTTATCCAGAGCGACGTACAAAAGTGCAAAAGTTCAGTGCAAAAGTGCAGAGCGCCAAGGAGGCAAGTTAAGTGCCAATATTTCAAGAGACAAAGTGCACTTAATGAAATATTTGACAATTGAATAAATGGTAGACAACAACAAAAAGAGACCAGTAAAGTTAAAAAGAGAACTAAATGACAGACAAGGAACGTGGACGTGACGTCAGGAGAGTCAAACTGAGGGCAGTGGAGTAGGGGAAAGGTGGAGCCTGAAGAGGAGGGTTTTCAGGCTGCGCTTGAAGGTGCTCAAGGACTCTGACGTTCTGACCTCCATGGGAAGATCATTCCACCAGCGGGGAGCCAGGACAGACAGCAGTCTTGAGCAGGATGAGCAGGGGCGGAGAGGAGGTGGGGCCAAGCCAAGTGGCAGAGCGGACCGTTGTAGTAGGTGTGTAAAGTCTAACCAGTTTCTGGATGTATGCTGGAGCTGTTCCTTTGACTGCCTGATAAGCCAGCAGCAATGTCTTGAACTTAATGTGAGCCACACTAGGCAGCCAGTGAAGGTTCCTCAGGAGTGTCGAGGGAGGTTGTGGACCAGGCGAGCTGCTGCGTTCTGGATGAGCTGCAGGGGTCTGATGTCAGAAGCTGGGAGGCGGGCGAGGAGGGAGTTACAGTAGTCCAGGCGGGACAGCATCAGCGCTTACACCAGGACATGGGTCGAGAAGGTGATGACGAAGGGGCGGATCTTCCAGAAGTTATAGAGGAAGAACCTGCAGGCCCGGGTCACTGCTGCGCTGTTCACAGCAGGGGAGAGCCTGTCGTCAAACGGAATGAACTTGGCCTAGATTTTAATCCCATATACAAACAAATAAAATATGAAAAGGATCCATCAAAAACTGAAGGCGCTAAAGCACTGAGAAGGCAAAAAGTTTACGGACACATGACAGACCGACCAAAGGCATCCAGCCACAGCATAAACTAACAAAAGGCCTGTCGACCTAGAAAGCTCCGTTGAGGATGAACGAAATGTCTGTGTCATGAAATGAGCACAAAAACTGATTTTCTAAGTCCAGAGTTCTGAATTTCTCAAAAACCAGCCTGTAGAATTTTCTCATTTTCATGGGGATCATCAGAACTTCATAAGGAAGACTCACAACAAATTAGACAAAAAGTTTTTACACAGTTTTTGAGATATTAATGAAAGACTGAAAAAATGTGCACCAACACTGATTTTCTAAGTCCAAAATGCTGAATTTCTCAAAAACCGAGATGTAAAATTTTCTAATTTTCACAGTGAATATTCAGAATATCATAAGGAAGGTTCGCACCAAATTAGGAAAAAAAGTTATCACAGTTTTTGAGATATTCAAATTTGAAGTGAAAAGTTGACGCCGGACGGACAGACAGACGGATGGACGCCGGACGAATTGGCATTAGAAAAGCTCTGCTGACTGCTGATGATTGTCACAGCAGAGCTAAAAATGAAAAAGTGCGATAGATAGGTGTGTGTGTGTGTGTGTGTGAGTGGTATGAATATGTAAGTATAATAACCTTTATTTTGGAGAATGCCACGAGGACCTAGGGCAGACCAGTCAATCAGAAGCAAGGGGCAATGATGACCCACCCACTCAGAAACAGAATTTCAGCAGTAAGTTCGTTTTGGCAGTAAGCACAGAAAAAACGAGAAATCGAGTTGAATCGTTATTTTTTTGTTTTCTGCCATAAATTAAGAAAAAATTAATAATATTAAATTAATAATATTTTTAAAGAATATTACTAAACTTTGTATCAATCAGAAAGCCCGCCGAATCGTATTGAAATGGAAAAGTTCCTTGGATTTCCCAATATTATCACCAATCAAAAAACAAAACTTGATCAACCATTGAGTTTGGGAGAGATATTGGAATCAATTAAAGCTATGCGAAGCGGCAAATCTCCGGGACCAGAGGGCTTTCCTCTTGAATTTTTAAAGAAATTCTCAGATTAGCTATCACCACTTTTGCTATATATGTTTACTGAGTCTTTAATTTGTGGTGTGTTGCCTCAATCTCTTACAGATGCAGATCTCTTAATGCAGATTATAAAATACTAGTGAAAGCCCTTGCCATGCGTTATGAAATGGTTATACACCATGTAATTTCTGATGACCAAACTGGTTTTATTAGGAATCGCCATTCCTTTTCTAAGATATGTCGCCTTTTAAATGTTATTTATTCTGCTGCTTCTAGTGAGATCCCAGAGATGGTTATCTCACTGGATGCAGAGAAGGCATTTGATAGGGTTGAATGGCTGTATTTGTTTAGAACTTTGGAGAAATTTGGTTTTGGCTCTAACATTGTTGCCTGGATAAAACTTCTTTACTCTTCTCCCAGAACCTCTGTCATTACAAATGGACTAAATTCAGAATACTTCAATCTATAGAGAGGAACTCGTCAAGGTTGTCCGTTAAGTCCGCTAATATTTGCTTTAGCTATTGAACCTCTATCTATTGCCTTGAAAGTATCCCCTCACATTCAGGGAATCCATAGAAGGGGTACAGAGCATAGAGTCTCGCTTTACGCGGACGATTTATTAGTTTATATATCTGACCCGGTGAAATCTGGAATCGGGCCCTAATCAGGATTCATGGATGCTCATGTGCACGATTAAATCTAATACAATTCAAGGTACTACATCGCCTCCACTACTCTAACTCAAAACTTTCGAAAATATACCCTGATGTAGTAGATAGATGTAACAGATGCTATAATTCGCCTGCAGATCTTACACATATGTTTTGGCTTTGCCCGCAATTAACTAACCACTGGGATACAATATTTAAAGTCCTCTCAGAGTTTCTCAATCTAAAACTTCAACCTAATTCATGGATGTGCATTTACGAATAACAAAATTTAAATACTCAGCATCAAAATATAATTTCTTTTTCAACCCTTTCAGCTCGACATAGAATATTATTGGATTGAAAAATCTCCTAACCCCCCAAGTGCCTCAATGTGGTTGACGGACGTAATTTCATTTTTAAAATTGGAGAAAATTAAATTTTCACTGAGGGGGCATACTGAGAGATTTAAAACCACTTGGGGCCCAGTTATTCAGTACTTTGATAACTTGAAAACTCTTGATTTAAGCTCTTAATTTTTTATCTTTTTTTTTTTGTTATTTGGATCTTCTTATTGCGTTTTAATGCATTTATCTTTTTTTATTTCCTTATGTATTTTTTTATTGGCTTGTTTTTTATTATATTCCTTATTTGATCATTGTAGTTTCCTCCTATATCTTTTTTTTTTGTTTGTTTTTTGACTGACTTTCTATTGATCTTACAAAACGCACAAATGTATAGGTGTATCACACTGAGATGTTTAATACTATAGGCAGTGTAATATGGGTTTAGGAGATGGGATTTGCTGGGAGAAGGTCTTATGAGGAGGAGGGTGGGGAAGGGAAAAAGAAAGGAAAGGGGGAAAGTACTTTTTTCTTTTTTTTTCTTTTCTCTCTCTGGATTTTGTCAAATATATAATTTTGTGGATGAATTATGTACTTTGCTACCCCTGAAAGCTCAATAAATATAAATTACAAAAAAATAAATTAAGAAAAAAAAACCACCGGTTTCATGGTTTTTTGTTTTCTGCCCAGTAGTTGAAAAACGAAAAAATGACCCGTTTCTGGTTCCCTGCATGTGTCACGTTTATCAAGAAAACAAACAGTTAAAACGTACCTTGGTCCACATGGCAGCCACGAACGTCTTCTAGCTCAAGAGCGCCACTTTTGGCACATGACAGGTTCAGGACAGCAACCCAAACTAGTTGTGAGATGGGGGGGGTCTCAGACTTTTTTTTTATTTTTGCCTTATGTTAGCTATTGAACACTCAAAAGTACAAGTCAAGCATCACTGTACACATCAGAAACAACTCAATGTTCGTTATTACTGAAGGGCTGGCGCGTCCATGTGGCGCTTGGGGATTACAATATCACGTGCCTTTTTTTCCCCCAACTCCTATCTCACTGGAAAAGCAATAAAATTCGATCAATTCTTCAATTTGCAGCAGATACAGAACATACCTCACTCGTGGGTTTTCAGTCACTGAATATACTTTAACATTTGCTTTATCTGCAGCCAAAATTCTTGCTCTGTTTGTTCTTACTGAGGCCACATTATTTATCTGCCACTATTACCCTCTTAAGCCCTGAGCATCTGGTTCGAAAATGACATGCCCAAAATGAAATGAGTAAATCTCTGTCACTTCTCGGTCCATTTCAATAATCGTTTGGTATCATAATAAAGGTAAAACCATTTGGGATTTCTGTCTTGGTGTAAAAATCAGTATATATGTCACTGAGTCAGAGTAAATGAAGATGGAGCAGAGCATTAACGAAAAATCTCTTTTTCACCGAACAAAGTTTTACTTCTATCCCTTTGGTAGCAGTTTGAAACTTCTAAAAAATTACAACCCAGAATCTCACCATAATCTGTGCCAGTTTATTCTAATCAAGTAAATCTGAGCAAAATTAGAGAGGAATGCCTAGGTGGCTTCTCCAAATTGGCAATTTAGGTACCTTGTGTGCCATTTCAGATTTTTCAGAAACCAATTGTAAAACTAATTTAATTTCACTTATATGTCACTACAGGCATATATCCATTCATTTATTTTTATTTTCTTATTTAATGAGAATAATTTATTACTAATCTTATTCATCTTATTTAAGTTGTTATTTCTGCCAGTCCTGTATACATTTTCCAATTGAAAGAAAATACAAACAAATAAAATGAAGTTTTGAATCTACTGGAGCAGATTCATAAAAAATAACAAGCAAATAAACAAAATTATACATACAAAAATATAAATTTAAAATGATAAGAATTAAAAAGAACAAAAAACCCAGGAATTACATGAAGAATGATACTTTCACTGCCTACAGAAGAGCAGACCATCAGGAGATTCCAGCCCTAGATTTCCAGATGCAAACAGGTCTTCTTAACCACTAGATTATCCAGCTATTTTTATTTTCCACCTCGATTTAGTGTTTGTATTATTGCCTGCCTTAGTGTTGTGCTTGATGGCGCAAGGATTCTCAGTCAGAAAAGACTTTGTAAATGATTGTTGAATATTTAGGGGATAATCATACCGAAAATACTTCAAATAAACCACTTAAGAGTTTATATTATTGCGCAATTCAAGTACTTGCAAATGGCCCTTGGACTCAGTTTGACACACCGGGAACACAAGGCTCGAGCTCAAGCTAGGTTTGTGTGATTAAGGTGGCTTAGGGCTCGTTGGAAAAGTCAGAGCCCATAGAATCAAATGGCTACTGGCAAAGTCTTACTGACAGCATCACAAGCCGATCACAGAGAGGACAATAATACGTTGTGAGTAACCAGAATACTCAGGAGCTGGCATCCTTTGAACAGTGCCCTGGAAAAAAACATGCATGGAGACTGGAAGATCTCGTTTCGATACAACACAGACACATTGGGCTAACAATAGCAAATGCAGATTTACCCTCAAACAATTTTTTATTTCAAAATATCAATGGTAAGAAAAATCTTTCGCTCATATCTGTTGACTGTAAAGTGTATGCCTGCTTTTCTATGAATGTGGTGTCGATTTAAAATGACATGACTTATATCATTGGTTTCTGTGGACTTTCGTCTTTAATTTGAGGTATCGTTTGTATGCATAGCACAAAATCAGTAGAAACACTAGCGACTGAGCGCTGATAGTATTTTATTCGATGTTTTGCTTCATGCTTATTTACTTGTGTGGTGCTTGAATTGTGTTCTGTTGAGGTAAAAATGGTCAACATGAGCTTTTTACTGAGTTTCTTCCCATTAAGTGGATATACTGCATGACGATGTTGCTATGAAGAAACATGCTGTTTTTATGATTTAAGAGGTTTATTATTATCTTTAATTATTTTCAGCACTTCTTAGTATTTTACATTTAGGCCTAATTTAATCAGTTCGATCACTGACAGCATGGCTTTCAGCTGAAACTCTTTCGGGAAGGCAGCTCTCGAGTGTCCTCACTCATAGCTCCTCTGAGCTCCCTCTTCACTCCTTCCTCCTTAGATCAGAAATCAAAGCTTTGGGACGGCCTGCAAGATATAGATCTGGAAAAACTTCCACTTTAAGCAAGGTTGGAGGAGCAAAGAAATATCAAATCGGAGAAATGGAGAATTAATTCAACATGTTTTGGAAGTTGTATTGATTAACAAGGACAATAGGGGTGTCTGAGATCGTTCATTTCTTCACCACTCCCTGTACTCTTCATGTACAACTCGAAGGGCTCGGTAGAGAGAATCCCGTTGCCGCGCCGTTGTATATTTCAGGTTCATCCAGACCCAGAATCCAGAATATGGTCCGGATCACTACTTAAATTGAATCAACTTATCCCCAGACTGTCAGCCGCCATTCTACCAAATTTTGAGCCAATCTGTGTATAACTTTTTGACTGATCTGGTTTACAGACAAACACACCCATGAACAAACAAACGGGGTGAAAACATAACCTCCTTGGCAGAGGTAATTATAAATGGAGCAGTATATTGGGAAACTGTTATTGGAATAACAGCAATACTATGCTCACTAAAATATGCACTGGAAGCTGTTCTTCATGCATCAAATCCAGGATGTCATTAATAAACAGGGTAGAGACAAAAGGTGCATCTTAATTCTCGAAAGCCCAAGGTTCCCTCCATGTGCTCAGGCATGAACTGAAAATTGTTTGGCCAGTTGCCATAAGAAGGAGCATCTGAATTGCCTACTTCATGTAGGAAAGGAGGAGATTTAACTCCTTCATTCCTTCCCTCTAGCACAGGAACACAAGACTAACCTTGGATTAAAGGAAGGATCATTTATGGGCCACAGTCTTCCACAGCTGGAGTGACCGGATGCAGCATTTGTGTCACAGTTACCCGGTACATTACGAAGGCTGTCTTTGCAGTCAAGCTCATGATGTATTGAAGAATAGGACGTCCAATTTTTCTCAAATTTGTCCCAAGGTGCCTTTAAAATCTCCCTGCAACTGTCCCTGGACCCAGGTGACATTTACTGATGAGGTCAGGGAGAAGTGGGAGACAAGGAAAATGGCTGTCTCTTTAAGACCCTGTACAGGCACCAAGAGCCATCGCTCATATGGACTATCATTTTAGCAATGATTTCACCCTGCAAATGTGGATATAATGTCATGGGATAGAAAGATTTAAAAATGAAACTACCAATTAAAATGCCATCTTGATGAAAGGAATGTAAAAGGTTAATGTCCAGTCAGTGTACATTAGCTGTTGAAGGCATTAAAGGTGATTTTGTAGTGAACTGTGTAGGGAAAGAGAAATATCCTCTGTGAATGAAGCAGGTAACAGGAAGCAGTTGTGGACACAGCTCATGATTCAGTGAGTGGAATAATTGTAGCCCCGGAAGGGGTATCCGGGGTACTATGGATTTGCGGTTGTCACGCGTCCGCGTCCAAGTCTGCGTCCGTAGAGATTTTAGAGATTTGTGAACGCTCTACAGACTGCAATTCTTCTCCAATCCTTTTGATATTTCACATGTACGTTGATAGTGGTTAGAGGATGAAGCCGATCGATTTTGGTTGAGTTTATCATGCGGTGTCCAAAATATTCCCAAAAAACCAACAAAAATTTTCCCATTGGAAAGAAAGGGAGTTGGGTTCTCATTGCTAGAGTGCGTGATGTCACACCTAGAGTGGGAGCTGGGAGCACAGAGGCTGCAAAAAAAACTTTTCATATCACTATAACTATCACAAATTTTAATCCCTCCTCATGAAATTTCCCAAAAATGTAGGAAAATTTGTTGTTGTCACAGTATTATAGTTTTTGTAGCACAGAAGTACAACCCAAATTCCAAAATAGTTGGGACAAAGTGTCAATTGTGAATAAAATCAAAATGCAATGACTGTCAAATCACACCAGCCAGTATTTTATTCACAATAGAACAGAGATAGCATAAAAAATTTTGAAACTGAGAAATTTTACAATTTTATCCACAAAATGAGCTCATTTCAAATTTGATGGCTGCTACAGGTCTCAAAGAAGTTGGAGCAGGGGCCTATTTACCATGGTGTCGCATCCCCTCTTGTTTTTAACACAGAGTGGAGGCGTCTGGGTATTGAGGAGTTTCTTGAGTTTAGCCATTGGAATTTGATCCCTCTCTTGTTTATAGGTTTCCAGCTGCTAGAGAGTTTAATTTAATTCAATTCAATTTATTTTGTATAGCGCTTTTTACAGATACACTGTCACAAAGACGCTTTACAGTCAGAGATGGGTTACTGAAGGGCAGTGCCCAACCTATTCCTACCTAGAAACCTAGAAACAGGGGCAGGGGCCAACACAGCCACGAGGGCAGGTTGAGACAGTCACCACCAGACCATGACCAGTTCTGCAGAATAGGGCACCACCAGCAATGATCCAGTGACAGCACTGACTGCTCAGTCCACCAAATATTCTATAGCTTATGCCAGCCACCCACTCCTGTCCCTCAACTAAAGGACAGACTAAAGAGATATGTTTTGAGCCTAACTTTAAATATACTAATAGTGTCTGCACCCCGAATATAAGCATAAGAGGGGAGCACGATAGGAAAAAGCTCTACCGCCTATGGTAATTTTAGCTATTTTTGGAACAACAAGGAGGCCTGCGCTCTGCGAACGGAGTGTTCTGGAGGGAATGTAGGGTAAAAGTAAATCACTTAGGTACAATGGACCAAGCCCATGTAAGGCTTTAAAGGTAAGAAGTAGTATCTTATAGTCTATTCGGATTTTAACTCGTAACCAGTGAAGTGAAGCTAACACTGGGCTGATATGCTTGTGTCTCCGTGTTCTAGTGAGAATACGAGCAGCTGCATTTTGAATTTGCTGGAGCCCCTTTAGAGAGGATTTTGCACAACCAGACAAAAGAGCATTACAGTAATCTAATCTTGAAGTAACAAAGGCATGGACAAGCTTTTCTGCATCATGTAATGACAGCATTTTCCGAATTTTGGAAATATTCCTCAAGTGGTAAAATGCAACTCTTGAGATGTTCATTATATGTGTATCAAGTGCGAGATCAGGATCAAGAGTAACACCAAGATCTTTAATAATGGCACTTGAAGCGATTGAAATTCCATCAATGTTAAGCATGTAATCTGAGATTTTGCATCTCTGGGATTTGGGACCCACTACTATTATTTCTGTCTTACTAGGGTTCAACAAGAGAAAATTGTGACTCATCCATTTCTTTATGTCTACAAGACAGGCTTCCATCTTTGACAGCTGGGCAGCTTCATCAGGCTTGACTGACAGATATAATTGTGTGTCATCTGCATAGCAGTGAAAGTTAATGCCATGTGCGCGAATAACTTGTCCCAGTGGAAGCATATATATTGAGAAAAGCAGAGGTCCAAGCACAGATCCTTGTGGTACTCCATATCTAACCCTTGATTGATACGAGGAGTCATTATTAAAATGCACAAATTGATATTGTTATGGCCCCAATTTGTTATTAGATTTACAACGCAACTGCAACAGCAAGGGATGACAGACACAGTTTTAAAAACCTCAACACATTTAATTAACAAACAAAGACTAAACTACTATTTACAACTACAGACCAAGATTGATTGGAAAACAAAAAAAAACTGAAATATTTACAGTCCTTGTGGGTTTTCTGGTGATGTGCTGGGTGAGGAAAAGGCTCTTTTACAGGCAAAAATCCACAAAAGAAACTTCACAGGTCTTGAACAGAAATGACAGGTCTGGTCACGTGTATCCTTCTTCTTGCAATTTCTCCTTCTACTTTACTGTCTCAATTCTACTCCTTATATACTCTTTTGCAGACCCCACCCACATCTAGACCTTTTTTTTTTATTTTTCGGGGAATTGCCCCAGACATGTCTGAAACATGTCCAAACATAGCTCTAGTCTGAGCTGAATAAAAAAAAAAGGTAAATACTGCCATCTAGTGGCCTCTATTCACATCACAATATCGATCCGATAAGTATGATCTGAACCAGGAAAGAGCCTGTCCACGGAGGCCTACAAGATTTTCAAGTCGATTCAACAGGATATCGTGATCGATAGTGTCAAATGCTGCACTTAAATCAAGAAGCACAAGTACAGAAATGTAGCCACTGTCCGAAGCGAGGAGAAGGTCATTGAGAACTTTGACCAGGGCTGTTTCAGTACTGTGACAGGGTCTGAAACCAGATTGAAAAACTTCCAATATACAATTGGAGTGCAAAAATGAACAGAGTTGTTTTGAAACGGCCTTTTCTAGTATTTTAGAGAGGAATGGGAGGTTTGAGATAGGCCTGAAGTTAGACACATTATTCACATCTAAGTTTGGTTTCTTAAGTAGGGGTTTGATGACTGCAAGTTTAAGAGTGTGTGGGATGTGTCCAGATGCTAAAGAAGCATTGACAATGTGTAATAATGGGGTTCCAATCACTGGTAGTAGCTCTTTTAAAAGCTTCTTTGGGATGGGGTCCAGAAGACACGTAACAGATTTTGACGAATTTACAATGGTATTAAATTCGCTGACATCTATTGGTGTAAAAGAGTTCAGGTAGGACACTTGTCCTTGTGATAATTCTAAATCCATAAGCTGGGTAGATAGAGAAGAAGACCCTATATGAGGAGAGACAAAGGAACTCTGAATCGTGTCCCTGATTTTTATAACTTTATTATCGAAGAAATTCATAAAGTCATTGCTGTTAAATGGTACAGAAACACAGGGATCAGCTTGATTCTTGGTTAGCTTGGCAACAGTGCTAAACAGGTGCCTGGGGTTGTTTTTATTTTTATCTATCAATGTAGAGAAATATGAGGAACGTGAAGTGGAGAGGACACGTTTATAGGCAAGTAGACTGTCTTTCCAGGCATGGAAGAATACCTGCAATTTAGTTGAACGCCATTTGCGCTCCAGTTGGCGTGAAACCTGTTTTAAAGAACGAGTATAGTCATTGTACCATGGTGCTAATTTCTTATTGCACACTTTCCTCTTCTTTAGAGGTGCAACAGTATCCAGGGTTCTGCAAAGTATGTTATTTACATTGTCTGTCAGCTGATCAATTGTGTTGTTACTTGCATTTGTATATGCATTATGGCTAACACCAAGAAAATCTCCACAGTGTACAAATGAGCCTGGGAGTTCATTAATAAAAGCATTTGCAGTCCAGGAAGAAAGCTTTCGGCTGTAGTAGAATGCGGGATCCAGTGACACATGACAGCCTTGGAGAAGTTCGAAGGTAATTAAATAATGGTCTGATAAAACTGGATTTTCAGGCATGACTGCTACATTTGTTATTTCAGCGCTCTAAGTTAGGACTAGGTCAAGTGTATGGTTGTGGGAATGCGTGGACTGATGTACATGTTGATTGAAGCCAATAGATTCAATGATAGATAAGAAGGCTGATCTGAGAGGATCACCTTCATTGTCCATGTGAATATTGAAATCCCCTACAATTACAACTTTGTCTGAATTTACAACCATATTTGAAAGGAAATCGGCAATCTCAGTTAAGAAACCACTGTATGGCCCTGGTGGCCTGTATATAATAGCAAGGACAAAACTGACTGCTTTTTTGTCTGGATGTGCAAAACTGAGAACAATAACTTCAAAAAAATTAAATTTGAAGCCTGATTTCAAGGTAGGCAGGAGATTTGAATTGTATATGGCAGCAACCCCACCTCCACGACCCGTGAGAGGCGGAACATGAATAGAACTATAACCAGGAGGGGTGGCTTCATTTAAGGCAACATATTCATCAGTTTTCAGCCAAGTTTCGGTTAAACATAGAATATCAGCTTTGTGATCAGTAATTAATTCATTTACAAAAGTTGCCTTCGAAGTTAGTGATCGAATATTAATTAATCCAATTTTTAACTTGGGTTGTTTAGCCACATTATTAATAAAATGACAGGTACTAATTTTTTTTAAATTTATGGTCTCCTTTGCCGGACTTTTAGTTTAATTATGCGCCAAATGTTCGCAATCGCTGAAAGATCAGGACTGCAGGCAGGCCAGTTCAGCACACGGACTCTTCTACTACGCAGCCATGCTGTCGTAATAGCTGCAGTATGTGGTTTTGCACAATAATAATAATGCATCACTTTTATATAGCCCTTTTAGGGGCACTCACAATGGATACATTATTCATTCACTCTGATGGTGGTAAACTACGTTTTTGTAGCCACAGCTGCCCTAGGGCAGACTGACAGAAGCAAGGCTGCCAGTATGTGCCTACAGCCCCTCCGACCGCCACCAAAACATTCGCATATATTGCATGTTTTGTGGGTGGGGAGAAAACCCACGCGAACACGGGGAGAACCCTCAAACTCCACACAGAAAGGCCCCAGAGCGGATTCAAACCCACAACCTTCTTGCTGTGAGGCAGTAGTGCTAACCACTGTGCCAATGTGCCGCCCTGCAAGGCCTTGCCCGGAATAGATGTCATCTGGAGGGGAGCATATGTTGCTCTAAAACCTTTATATACCTTTCAGCATTCACGGTGCTTTTTAAAACATGCAAGTGTCGCACACCATATGTACTAATGCATCCCCAATCAGAGATGCTGGCTTTTGAACTGAACGCTGATAACAGGAGGGGTGGTCTTTCTCCTCCTCCAGAGGACACGACGCCCATGATTTCCAACAAGAATATCAAATTTGGACTCATCTGACCACGGGACACTTTGCCACTTTGCTACAGCCCATTTTAAATGAGCTTTGGCCCACAGAACACGGCGGTGCTTCTGGATCATGCTGAACAATGGCTTTCTTTTTGCATGATAGAGTTTTAGGTGGGATCTGTGGATGGCACGGCGGACTGTGTTTACAGACATTGTTTTTTTGAAGTATTCTTGAGCCCATTTAATAATGTCAATGACAGAATCATGCCGGTGAGTGATGCAGTGGCGTCTGAGGGCCCGAAGATCATGGGCATCCAGTAAAGGTCCTCGGCCTTGTCCCTTACGCACAGAGATTTTTCCAGTTTCTCTGAATCTTTTGATGATGTTATTCATTGTCGATGATGAGACCTTCAAAGTCTTTGCAATTTGACGTTGAGGAACATTGTTTTTAAAGTATTCCGCAATTTTTTTTACGTAAACCTTAACAGGTTGGAGAGCCTCTGGCCATCTTTACTTCTGAGAGACTCAGCCTCTCTCAGACATCCCTTTTATAGCCAATCATGTTTCCATCTGATGCCAGTTAACTTAATTACTTGCTAAATGTTCTTTCAGCTGACTCAATTTTTTCAGCCCTTTTTTGCGTGTGTCCCAACTTTTTTGAGTCCTGTTGCAGCCAGAAAATTTGAAATAAGCTCATTTTGTGGATAAAAATGTAAAATGTCTCAGATAACGTTTCAAATGTTGGAACTATGTTCTATTGTAAATAACATATTGGCTCATGTGATCTGAAAGTCATTGCATTTTGATTTTATTCACAATTTACACTTCGTCCCAACTATCTCGGAACTGGGGTTGTACATAGTTTTGCCTCAGGGAGCAGTCAAAGCGCACGAGGCACGTTCATTTCTCTATCTTTCCCATTCAAAAATCACCCAAAACATTTTGGGACAACAGCAAACACAGTTTTCAAATCACTGTAATTCCAATATTATATCACTCAGAGAAATAAAAAAGACATCCGCACACTCAGCAATGTCTCGTTCCTTGAATGATGTGGTTACATTGGTGGCAGGATGAATGTTTTTTGCTTGAGAGGCAGGAGTATGAGGCGTGCGCGAGCAAGGATTTCTGTCACTAAGGGGTCTATTCTCCCATTTGCGCGTAAGTCCTTTTTTACGTGATTCGAGTTAAGCGTTTTTGAGTAACACGTATTCTCCCCAACTCGCTTTGATCATGCCCACAGCGCTTAACTTCAGAATGTAGGCGGCCTTATGAAAGAGGTGTGACTGATCCAAAAGAGAGGCAGACTCTGTACCAAGCTCATTGATTATGGCTATCAGCAAAACAAGGATTTTCTGATTAACCGTGAAAATGCAGTTGTGGTCCATGGAAAACGCAAACCAGACTTTAAATCTGAATATCGAGGGCCTGCTGACAAATCCTCGTATCTCCAAACTGATAAACAAAAACTCATATGTCCACTATTCTTACAGAATTAAATATTTTTTATTTTAAATTCTATTTAAAAATTTATATTATTTTGTTGTGATTTTTTTATTTTTTTAAATTTTTTATTTTCCTGTGAAGTTTATCATTTTGAAGATATGAGGTTTTATCAGCAGGCTGACGATATGCCGCTGTAATAGTAGGCCTATGTATGTCTGTGCCAATTACAAGAAGTAATGCAGACATCTCTTTTTTATTTCTTACTCTAGCCACCATGGCATTAAAGCTATGCAAACAAATTGTCTCGATAATGAAATAATAAATAAAGAATTTAGCACTTCTCAACCAGCGCAATTAGATCATTGAAAATGTGCCCCTCCAACACAAGCCTGTTTGTTCCGTGGAAAACAGGAAAGAAGACAAGTAAATAGAACATTCCAGTCACACAAAAATAACAATCAATGACAGTTGAAATGATCTCATTTAGAAATTGCGCACTTGAAATCTCAAACTACTCCGATGTCAGGTTTGCAACTAAAGGACAAGGCAACGCTTCAACAAACAAAGGATTCTTACCCCGCACGTGGAAAAATCTGCGTGGCACTGTAAAAGCCAGGCTCTCTGCACACCGGAGAAGTGTGCACGCAACACTTCTGGTGAGCAACCATCATCACCGGTGAATTTCACTGCACTGGAGAAGGAGGTGGCATCCACTCTTTCTTCAGTGGAAGTGCATGGAGAAAAACTTGGAGTGGATACGGATGAAGGAGGGTTATGTAAAATGGTCATTTTTATTTGCCTATACTCAAAGTATCACTGTGATAGATACTGGAAACAAGCTTAATATGGTTTCAAATATTTATGGTAATTTCTGGCATTTCAAGCAGTTGTGCCGTACGTAGCGGAGCCAGGGAATTTGGTGCAGATGCTTAATATGCCCGTTTCATGATCACACACAACCTGAACATTAATGCTATGCCGACGTCTACGGTCTCTATACATACTCTTATTAGTGGAAGGGGTTCTGATTGCATCGTGAGTACAATCAATGGCTCCCACAACACGGAGGAACCTGGTGACGCTGTAAAAGCTACTCGCTTTTTTTCGACGTAAGCGCATGGGAGAATAGACCCCAAAGTGACTCAGCGATACTCTGTTCGTGGGGAGCCAGATCTGCCATGGTCCTCTGTGATTGGCTGATTTGATATCTAACAGCTCAGCTGAGTTTCCATACAGATGATTTGGTTAGAATAGGGCGCGTTCGAAAAGTACACTCGCCCACTATGTACAGCATTATGTTGAGAATGTTTGAAATTGAAAACAATATAAAGACAGTGAGTGAGTGAGTGAGTGAGTGAGTGAATGAGTGGACAAGTGTGCATTCCATGTGTCATCATCAGAACAAAGTTAAACTAGCCAGCAATTTTGCGCTGATTGAAATTGGCCGATGCTATGAATTCCCCATCTTAAAAAGATAACATAGGCTACCACATTTTCCAGGCTGTTAATTATCAATGCCAGGTCAAAGCTAATTCGGCACTATTTTAAAACGTTGCTCTCTGTCAAACAATCAAACAAAAAGAAGCATTCGATAGAAATGTAATGTTAAAAAGAGAAACAAATGTTCATGTAAGTGATACGCCTCTGTTTGCAGTCAACTTTCAATGGAATTACTGCTTAGCAAAGCTATTGTTTGCCTAAAGCAAGGCTCATTAGCAAAAGTTATGTCTTCACTAATTACAATACAGACTCGCTCGGTCATCAGCATGTTTGCCAGCGTTACCATTAAGATAACCTAAACCTCCAAGGAATATTCACGTGCATAACTTTATGGCTCAGCCTGTCGTACCGTACATAATTTATGAAGAATAAAGAGTGCATGAATAAATAAACTGAAGAAATTTAATTTGCATCAAGAAAATTACAAAGAACTAATGAGGAATCACAATGAAATACACCTGAAATAGCATTTGACCATTTGTGTGGTCACTGGTTTCAACGATGGTTTTTATGTCTTCAGTTCGTACGTGCGAGTGCGGGTTCCGGTCCGACCCGTAAACCGTCAGTGCAGATATTGATGCCAGCGGACATAGAGCTGCTTTATTTATGCACGCAGTTACACTATTCTCTCACTAGATGGCACACCCGGACCGGTTATTGAAAATTCACCAGTAAGCCACAGTTTTACAATATTGGGGTGTTCAGTCCCAACTCCCAACCCTGTTTTTCAAGACTTGCATGAATGAAACTCTTCAGCTAAGCCTCCTGTGCAAACTGCTCAATATACTTGCCCATACCATCTAAATAGCAATTTCAAAAATGCTCTCTTGTGACAAAAAAATTTGTTGTCCTCTGTAGCAACAACTTCATAGATACTGAGACAGTGGTATTGAAATGAGGAGTTAAGAAAAATCAGTTTTCTGAAGCAAAAATTTGACATGATATTCATACTGTTATTCCTCTATCACTATCATTTATCTTCGATCGTTTCCCTCATGCAGAGGTACTTCTGGGCCAGGACGCAAATGCGCGACCCCCGCAAATCCATAGTACCCCCAGACACTCCATCCGGGGCTACAATAATGTCTTTCTGTGATTAAAAACAAGTCACTATCTAGTTTCCCCTCTCCCTGTGATTGGGTGGGCTGGACTTCGGATGGGGGGGCCACCCCCCCTCCCCCAACAGTGGGGCTGGGGGCCTACTGTTCCTGGGCCCTGCCCTTGTTAAAGGCGACAGCATAGTGAACTCTCCTCAGATAACAGCATTTCAGCCAAAAACCTGGCTTCCTGGGGCTGCAGTCTGAAAGCTGCATAACGGCTAGACTGGCCTCACATTGTAATTTACAAATATACCGTTAGTACAATATTTTATCACAAAATCAGCGTAAGCATACCCCAGATATGAACTTGATAGAAAACCAGTAGTTTGAATTGAACAGAACAGTGCTTTCACACTGTCTATCATGTATATGTGTATGAGAGCGGCTGTGTGTTCAGTGCATTAAATGGTCTTATTGTGCTTTTACAGGTGGGCTAATTTCTTATCTCCTTTGTGTCTGTTCCACTCTAGGTTGACGGGGCTCTGCTTCTAACATGAGTCTGAAAGGGGAGCCACACCCTGAAGATGGAGGCCTCCACACTGCCAGAAAGAGGTACTCAAAAATCTGTATTAAATGTGCTGTGAGTTAGAGCTGCAGTAAGAGAATGAGTTTAACTGGAAGCTTTGTCTCCATGTGCTGAGAGTTAGAGCTGCAGTTAGAGGATGAGTTTAACTGGAAGTTCTGTCTCCATGTGCTGAGAGTTAGAGCTGCAGTTAGAGGATGAGTTTAACTGGAAGTTCTGTCTCCATGTGCTGTGAGTTAGAGCTGCAGTAAGAGGATGAGTTTAACTGGAAGCTCTGTCTCCATGTGCTGTGAGTTAGAGCTGCAGTAAGAGGATGAGTTTAACTGGAAGCTCTGTCTCCATGTGCTGAGAGTTAGAGCTGCAGTAAGAGGATGAGTTTAACTGGAAGCTCTGTCTCCATGTGCTGTGAGTTAGAGCTGCAGTAAGAGGATGAGTTTAACTGGAAGCTCTGTCTCCATGTGCTGTGAGTTAGAGCTGCAGTAAGAGGATGAGTTTAACTGGAAGCTCTGTCTCCATGTTGAATTCACAGGGTTCAGGTCGAGAGACCAAGGTCACCTGTACCCAGTTGTCAGTCTTTGAAGAGTGATCATTCTATGGATCCTCCATTGGCCTTTAAAGGAGAATTTAGAGGTGATCACAGGTAAGTTAGGAGTGTCATGTTGACACTATCATTATTGGTCAGTTACCCTGACTGCTTTCCCTTATTGTGGGTTAAATATTTTACATCTCCAATTCCAAAAAAGTTGGCGCATTACTGTCCCCCTCTATGAAATGGTGAGAGAGATATCGGATTGGGTTTGGTCCGTCTTTCCTTCCGTCCCTCCGTCTCACTTTCAGTGGAGACGAGTTACTTCAGAAACTATGGCAGTTACTTGGATAAATTTCTGCCTGCTTTATAAGCTAACAATACTCTGAAAGCGCTTGGGACCTGACCTGACCAACTGCTATAGTTTGAACGCAAAATGCTTTACTATTCTTGCATGATATTGGCTTTCTGCTGATCAGCACTTCACAGACTCCTTTGTCATTTTTTTCATCATGTGTCAAATATTTTCAGTGGGGCCGGTTTAGCACCCAGCTTCTTTTACTACAGAGTCATGTTGTTATAGTAAGCGCATTATATTGTGTTTGGCATTGTTCTGCTGAAATCAGCAAGGCCTTCCCTGACGAAGATGTCTGGTGTTTGTAACTCCAAAACCTGTATACATTGTTGATCATTAATGGTGTCTTCACAAATGTGCAAATTACCCATGTCATGTGCAGTAATGCAACCCCATACTACAATGGATGCTGGCCTTTGAACAGTGCACTGATAACAAGCTGGATGGTCCCGCTCCTCTTTTGCTCGTAGGACGCAGTGTCCATAATTTCACATTTTTGATTGGTCAGACCAGCGGACAGTTTCCCACTTTGCCCGAGTCCATCTGACATGAGCTGAGGCCCTGGAAAGGCCATAGCATTTCTGCATCCTGGTTTAATATTTGCATGGCAGAGTTTTAACTTGCATTTGTCGATGCAGCAACAAATGGTTTTCACCAATAATGGTTTACAGAAGTGTTCCTGAGCCAATGCAGTTATGTCCTTCAGAATCCCATCTGTTATTGAGGCTTTGCTGCCTGAGGGCCTGAAGATCATGGCCATTCAATATTAGTGTTAGGGAAACAGAGGAGTGAGACACCATTTGCGGGAAAATAAGGTTTAATAAATCAACAGCACTAGGAAAACCACAAGGGGGCACTCTGGCCTAACAGTACACACACACTGCCACACACTGAATGGGGAGAACTAAGTAGCTCGGGACCGGGGGAAACCTAACTCGGGAAGGGAAACATGGCACGCAGGCCGAAACAAAGCACCGTGCCAAGCACTGAATGGGGAGAAGTAAGGAACTCAAAAACTGCTAAACCAAAAGACTGGGGCACTGGGAACACAGGGAAGGGGAACACAGCAGGCACGGCTGACTCAGATGACTCGGGAGACGCGGGAAGCTCAGAAGGCGCCGACGTCTAGGAAGACGTAGACAACTTGGAAAACGCAGAGGGCTCGGAAGACGCAGACAGCTCGGGGAGGACACAAACAGCTCGGGAGGATCAGATTACTCGGATGGCTCGGAAGGAACGGCTGGCTCGGGATGAACAGCTGGCGCAGATGGCTCTGGGGGGCGCAGCTGGCACAAATGGCTCGGGGGCCGCAGCTGGCACAGATGGCTCGAGGGGCACAGATGGCTCGGGAGACTCAGCTGGCGCAGACGGCTCGGGGGGCGCAGCTTGCACAAATGGCTCGGGAGACTCAGCTGGCGCAGATGGCTCGGGGGGCGCAGCTTGCACAAATGGCTCGGGAGACTCAGCCGGCGCAGATGGCTCAGGGGGCGCAGCTGCCACAGATGGCTCTGGGGGTGCAGCTGGCACAGATGGCTCGGGGGGTGCAGCTGGCACAGATGGCTCTGGGGGTGCAGCTGGCACAGATGGCTCGGGGGGTGCAGCTGGCACAGATGGCTCGGGGGGCGCAGCTGGCGCTGATGGCTCGAGGGGACAGCTAGCACAGATGGCTCGGGAGACTCAGCTGGCGCAGACGGCTCGGAGGGCGCAGCTGGCGCAGATGGCTCGAGGGGACAGCTGGCACAGATGGCTCGGGAGACTCAGCTGGCGCAGACAGCTCAGGGGGCGCAGCTGGCACAGATGGCTCTGGGGGTGCAGCTGGCACAGATGGCTCGGGGGGCGCAGCTGGCACAGATGGCTCGGGGGGCGCAGCTGGCGTAGATGGCTCGAGGGGCTCAGCTGGCGTAGATGGCTCGGGAGGATCCCAGTTACTACTGGACTATTTCGGGTGATTTAATGGATTCTGGGTTTCAGCCTTCCTTCCGTTCTCGTTTGCTCATTCCCCTTGCTTTTCTATATTACTAACACGTACTAACAGTTTGTTGTTTTTCTAGAATTTACTAACCAATACTAACATTGTATATAAGACTAACGTACTAACGAGCACTCGGGATTGTACAGCTGCACTTACTAATTGACTGACGACCTCTCCGCATTCGCCCTGTTCTAGTGTCCGCCTCTCGCTTTCGTTAACTTGCTTCGCTGTGCTTTCTGCAGACTCTCTGCATTTATCTCATCTGTCCTGCTTCTCATTCTATGCACTGAGGAGTCTTTTATTCAGTTTATTTATCCCATTTTGGGATTGTCTTGTGATCCTCGTCTGTGTGTTAATGTTTTTCCGTTTCATGTAATTAGGTTTCCCTCGTGTACCACCCCTTGTTATTTATATTATTTTCAGCACCTGAGAGAGAGATAATATGATACGGTTTCTGTCAAAATTTGATTGATTTTGATTGATGGCTTTTTGATGAGTTGATGATGTAATATTAATTTTTTAATTCGGTTAAAATAGTTTATTATTTATCACCCCCTGGCTGTGTGGGGTAACTCAGCACAGCCACCCTCCCTCCTTTTTGGGATAACATTTTAAACATATAACATCTTTTAAAACATTTATTTAATTGCATAATTATTTAGTGCTTCATAAACATGTATTATTTAAGTGGTGGGGAAAATGGATGTGATAAGTTATAAAACTTTATTTCAAGCGTTTGTTGGTGTGTGGGGTTACCAGACACAGGGTCCAGAAGTTTTTATTGAATGCAACATGAGGGAAAACTCAGGAAACCAAAACAACACAACAAAGTCCGTCTGAAGGTCTCCTCAGTCTTCCCTTCTTAAGGACACATTGGGAGGAGGCAGGAATGCGGAAGGCAATCTACGGTGGAAACAGAAACACATGGATTAAGGAACAAATTCACAAGGACCGGGTAACAATACTGACTCCAGGCAAGACGCTAAGACGACCAATTAAACTAGACAGTTTAGATTGAGGTAATAATATATACACCCTTAAATAAGAGCTGGTTAGTACGGTTAGTAACGAACCTATCAGGGGATGCATTCACGCAGAGTTATGCGAGACCCAGAATTAAGCACAGGTAGAAGCAATGAATGAAATACCAAACCGAAAGAGGAAACATGCTTGGACAACGAGACTCAGGCATACTGAATACTGTCACACGACACCACAGGAGTCAGGGCAAGAGGGAATCAATGGTCAGACCGCGGGAATGGAGCGGAAACACAAATCAAGAAACACACGGTGTAAAATGCACAAGCACACGAGACAGAATCATAACAGTTGTGGGAAAATGAAAGAGGGTTAAAATTCAAAGTGTTTTAAAGTTGTGGGTAATATGTTAGTAAAATAGTGTTTTAAAGCAAAATAAAAAATAAAACTAAATAAAAATAAAAAATAAAAGTTAGCAAAATAGTGGTAAAGCAAAAATTGTTAGTAAAAGTGTTCGTAAAGTGTTAGTAAAAAAAAAAAATTAAAATAGTGTTTTTAAAGTGTTAAAACTGGAGAGTAATGAATGAAGTACATTTGAAATAGCTGTGAATATGTGGAAAGAATAAAGAAAGGAAAGAAAGATAAAATTACTCACCAGTAAAGTCTGGCCCCGAGATATAAATGGAGGAAAAAAAGTTTTTCTGAGTTAGTTGTCGAGAGCTTGATGCAAAATAAGGCTGGTTTCCAAAGTGTTCTCATCTCGCAAGTCATCTCTCACTGGCAGTGTGCATGTTGAGTGAGTGGGGTATGTCAAAGGGGGGCGCGGCTGGTTCTGTGGGTGTGTGCGTACATGTGTTGGCAGGAATATGGTCAACCAATGGCTGAGCCATACAGTTTCTGTCAAAAAATCACAACGGTAAAATTAAACTTACCCAGAAAACAGGAAATTGGGTCAACAACTTCTGACCAAAGGCTTATGGGCATGTGGGCGACATGGGGATGAGTGCAGCTAAGGGATATCAAAGGCCTCAAGGACTTTTCAGCCCTGCAGGGAAGTTGTGTAAATACGGTTCAGATAAGGCGCAAAGAAACAAATGTGCTTCATCAAAGAGTAACATACCCTTGGCATTTATAATTTTAATCTGTCTTTTGTCTGTACTATTCTTTTAAAGAACAGATTGATTAATTTAAGTAATAATGTATTCCACTCCTGCCAACTGTTCCAAAAGCTGTTAAACCATCTTATTATTTCATAGTACTATGATGTGTACACCTCAAGGAGAAATGATGAGGAAACTGGAAAGGATTCAGAATGACACCATAAAACATGTACTGGGACCACCAAAATCTATTTAATGAAGGATTCTTAACAGGCCATGTAAAATATTTTCTGTATTTTGTATTTGATAATGTTTAATGTTTAATAAGTTATATATATTTTATTTGTAATGTATTGGATCCAGTCTTGAAAATAAGTAATAAAAAAATAAAATTAATTCCGATATACTCTATTTTTAACAGACCATGTAAAATATTTTCCGTAGTTTGTATTTGACAAAGTTTAGTGCTTTATCACTTTTAAAAATAAATAACTTAATTCCCGATATACTCAATTATAAATAGCCCATTTTCATAAAATTCAATACTTCATCAGTTTGTTTTTAAAGCAGTGGAAATATATTGGCTATTCTTTCTTTCAGTATGAATAAAGGCATAGGGTCTTTTAGATTCAATTATGTTATACCATTTTTAAAGTTTTTTAACTTTAAGAAACGATGAAATTGTGTGTGGAAAGCTGGAAAATGCGAGTTTTAAAGTATATCCTAGAATTTTATGTTGAATACAGGTTTTAACTAAAGTTTTTACAATTGAGCTGGAGTGCTTGCAGGTCGTGTGTGTGTGTGTGTGTGTGTGTGTCTGTGTGTCTGTGTGTGAGTGTGCGCGCGTGCGGAAGGTGTGGCTTGAGTACACCAACTTAATTAAGGATTTTTAACAGGCTGTGTAAAATATTTTCTGTATTTTATCACTTACAAGTGTTTCATTTGAAATATATTGCATCCAGTCTTGGAAATGAGTAACAATAAATAAATATCGATATACTCGATTAAAGATGAACCATTTTCATATATGTCAATACAGCATTAGTTTAAGTCTTTGTTTCTAAAAATGCGAGTTTCAAAGTATATCCTGGAAATTTTATGTTGAATATAAGTTTTAACTAAGTTTCTGATTTGAGAGGGAGTGCTTGCGGGTCGTGTGTGTGTGTGTGTGTGCGTGCGTGCTTGCGTGCGTGTGTGTATCAGTTTGTTAAATTCTATGCAAGTTCTTCGTTTTTAAAATGTCAACAGTCAAAGACTTGAAATATACCCGTTTTTTTTTTTTTTCTGTATGAATAAACAATCAGGGCCTTTTAGATCAATGTTTGAACCATCATGTATCATATTAAAGTCTAAACTTGTTAAGAAATGATAAAATCGTGTGTAGAAAGCTGGAAAATGCGAGTTTCAAAGTAGAATTTTATTTTGAATATAGGTTTTAACTAAGTTTTTCATTTGAGCGGGAGTGCATGTTGGTCGTGCGCGCGCACGTGTGTGTGTGTGTGTGTGTTCTGTGGCCTGAAACAGGTTAATGTAAAAAAGCACTTGAACACTTGGAGATCTGTGGAACAATCAAACTACTTTTGTACAGTAGTGCAAAGCTGCACTAAGTACTTAATAAGTACTGAAAGGCATATGAACAGTTGAAGTGTCTATTGAACAATAAACAAAATACTTTTTAACACTGTGTTTTCAAGCTGCAGAAGTACTTAGTTAGTAACTATTAACTAAGCATGCTAGGCATGCCGTAAAAAGGGGACCAGTACAAAATGCCAACATAAGGGGAAGATTGTAACTCTCTTTAAGAACAGTTACAACCCTCCCCATGCCAGGCCGCCATTAAAAAGCTAACCGTTTTTAGCATTTAGCTTCAAAGCTAGCACTAATGCAACATGTCAAATGAAACTAGAGAAACAATTACTTGAGCTTATGTACGTGAAACAATTGTATCTACAACACAATGGACACTATGCAAAAATATTTGTGATGAAAATTTTTACTTTCTTCCTGAAAAATTGTTTTTGGCACCAGAACAGACAGTTTTAAACTCAGAGACATGAGGCTTCACCAGTGAGCTCACTTTGTAAGTGGGCATGGACTGTATTGATGACATCACTGCAGAGTTTTTTTAACTTTAAGAAATGATAAAATTGTGTGTAGAAAGCTGGAAAATGTGAGTTTCAAAGTATATCCTAGAATTTTATGTTGACTGTAGGTTTTAACTAAGTTTTTCATTTGAGCGGGAGGACTTGCGAGTCGCATGTGTGTGTGTGTGTGTGTGCGTGTGTGTGTGTGTGTGTTTCCCCCATTCTGAGTTTCGGCAACAGAAATAGCAGACATTTCTGGCAAAGGACCAAGTGTTGGCGCTGGTGTTTTACACTGAACAACATGGCATTGAGTGGAAGATGTCTGAAAACGAGTAGGCAAGACTACTTCGACAAGAGAGATGGCAATAGACAATGGAGAGAGAGCTATGAGAAGGACTTGATCGACTGCTGATCAAAGTACACAAGGTAGAAGACAGTGATCATTGGATAACTTTTCTTGTGGGAACAGTTCTGTCTGACTTAAGGCGTGGTTAGAGTCCACTGACATAAATATCAAGGCAGGAGTGTGTCTTGAGTGACATTGTTGGTGTGCCTTAATTCCTACCTATCTCAATTTTGTCTGCTTTCTTAATTACCTCAGTGCAGAAACGTCTTTAACTATGGACGCCATATCCAGTAGTTCGACAGAGTTTAGAGTATTGGAAGTCGGGCAGATGACCGCATCAGAAAAATTGAATTCCTGGGCTCAAAATGTGGTTGACAGGTGTGAATCAGCCCACAGATTTTTTGGACTCTTGTACCCAAATAAGGTGAGAGCCATGCATATTGACTGATGCTGTGAGAAACGAATGTACTGCTGAGGCCTTCTTATCGGCCCTCAGGGATGAAGATCCTTTCCTTTTCAACGACCTGGAAACAAACGGAAATAATAAGATGGTTTAACAGCTTTTGGAACAGTTGGCAGGAGTGGAATACATTATTACTTAAATTAATCAATCTGTTCTTTAAAAGAATAGTACAGACAAAAGACAGATTAAAATTATAAATGCCAAGGGTATGTTACTCTTTGATGAAGCACATTTGTTTCTTTGCGCCTTATCTGAACCGTATTTACACAACTTCCCTGCAGGGCTGAAAAGTCCTTGAGGCCTTTGATATCCCTTAGCTGCACTCATCCCCATGTCGCCCACATGCCCATAAGCCTTTGGTCAGAAGTCGTTGACCCAATTTTCTGTTTTCTGGGTAAGTTTAATTTTACCGTTGTGATTTTTTGACAGAAACTATGGCTCAGCCATTGGTTGACCATATTCCTGCCAACACATGTACGCACACACCCACAGAACCAGCCGCGCCCCCCTTTGACATACCCCACTCACTCAACATGCACACTGCCAGTGAGAGATGACTTGCGAGATGAGAACACTTTGGAAACCAGCCTTATTTTGCATCAAGCTCTCGACAACTAACTCAGAAGAACTTTTTTTCCTCCATTTATATCTCGGGGCCAGACTTTACTGGTGAGTAATTTTATCTCTTTCCTTTCTTTATTCTTTCCACATATTCACAGCTATTTCAAATGTACTTCATTCATTACTCTCCAGTTTTAACACTTTAAAAACACTATTTTAATTTTTTTTTCTTTACTAACACATTACGAACACTTTTACTAATAATTTTTGCTTTACCACTATTTTGCTAACTTTTATTTTTTATTTTTATTTAGTTTTATTTTTTATTTTGCTTTAAAACACTATTTTACTAACATATTACCCACAACTTTAAAACACTTTGAATTTTAACCCTCTTTCATTTTCCCACGACTGTTATGATTCTGTCTCGTGTGCTTGTGCATTTTACACCGTGTGTTTCTTGATTTGTGTTTCCGCTCCATTCCCGCGGTCTGATCATTGATTCCCTCTTGCCCTGACTCCTGTGATGTCGTATGACAGTATTCAGTATGCCTGAGTCTCGTTGTCCAAGCATGTTTCCTCTTTCGGTTTGGTATTTCATTCATTGCTTCTACCTGTGCTTAATTCTGGGTCTCACATAACTCTGCGTGAATGCAACCCCTGATAGGTTCATTACTAACCGTACTAACCAGCTCTTATTTAAGGGTGTATATATTATTGCCTCAATCTAAACTGTCTAGTTTAATTGGTCGTCTTAGCGTCTTGCCTGGAGTCAGTATTGTTACCCGGTCCTTGTGAATTTGTTCCTTAATCCATGTGTTTCTGTTTCCACCGTAGATTGCCTTCCGCATTCCTGCCTCCTCCCAATGTGTCCTTAAGAAGGGAAGACTGAGGAGACCTTCAGACGGACTTTGTTGTGTTGTTTTGGTTTCCTGAGTTTTCCCTCATGTTGCATTCAATAAAAACTTCTGGACCCTGTGTCTGGTAACCCCACACACCAACAAACGCTTGAAATAAAGTTTTATAACTTATCACATCCATTTTCCCCACCACTTAAATAATACATGTTTATGAAGCACTATATAATTATGCAATTAAATAAATGTTTTAAAAGATCTTTTATATGTTTATAATGTTATCCCAAAAAGGAGGGAGGGTGGCTGTGCTGAGTTACCCCACACAGCCAGGGGGTGATAAATAATAAACTATTTTAACCTAATTAAAAAATTAATATTACATCATCAACTCATCAAAAAGCCATCAATCAAAATCAATCAAATTTTGACAGAAACCGTATCATATTATCTCTCTCTCAGGTGCTGAAAATAATATAAATAACAAGGGGTGGAACACGAGGGAAACCTAATTACATGAAACGGAAAAACATTAACACACAGACGAGGATCACAAGACAATCCCAAAATGGGATAAATAAACTGAATAAAAGACTCCTCAGTGCATAGAATGAGAAGCAGGACAGATGAGATAAATGCAGAGAGTCTGCAGAAAGCACAGCGAAGCAAGTTAACGAAAGCGAGAGGCGGACGCTAGAACAGGGCGAATGCGGAGAGGTCGTTAGTCAATTAGTAAGTGCAGCTGTACAATCCCGAGTGCTCGTTAGTACGTTAGTCTTGTATGCAATGTTAGTATTGGTTTGTGAATTCTAGAAAAACAACAAACTGTCAGTACGTGTTAGTAATAAAGAAAATCAAGGGGAATGAGCAAACGAGAACGGAAGGAAGGCTGAAACCCAGAATCCATTAAATCACCCGAAATAGTGTCACAATCAATTAAGACAAAAACTGCAACGAGCTAATGACGCGACCGGGGAGAAAGCAAAGACCGTACATGGGTAAGACGTAGACTGGACTAACACGGGAGAGGAATAAAATGTGATACACTAAGACATCAGACTCAAGACGGACATCAAAGAATGAATAAAAACCTAAAATTGACTAACCAAAACACACAGAGACCCATGAAACATAACAATTAGTTTTAGGTTTTATCCCTTTTGTGAAGATTTCTCTGGATGCTCTAAATTTTTTGATAATATTATTTACTGTAGAAGATGAAATCCTTACATTATTTGCAATTTTACATTGAGAAACGTTATTTTAAAATGGTGAACTGTTTGCCCATGTAGTCTTTCCCTAAGAGGTGATGTCATCGCCATCTTGACCTTTTATACCCAGTCGTGTTACTGATCTATTGCCGATTAACCTTATTTGCAGTCTAATGTTCAACCAGGTGTATATTTTCTTGGCATCGTTCAACTTCTCCATTCTTTTGTAGGGCCTCTCCCAATGTTTTTGAAATTTTTTTCCTGGCAGCAAATTTAAAATAAGCTTCTTTTTTTTTCTCACAAAAATCTGCAAAATTTCTCATTTTCAACATTTTACATGTTGTCTTTGAACTACGTTCTATTAAATATAGGGTTGAAATGATTTTCAAATCACTGCATTCTGTTTTTATTTACATTTTACACACTGTCCCAGCTTTTCTGGAAATGGGGTTGTACGAAATATTAGGCAAATAATCAAAATAATAGAGAAAGTACAAGTCAAAAGAGTATCGAAGTCATAGCATTATCATTGAGTTTTTTTTTTTTTTACCAGAAATGAAGAAAACTCCAGTCAGGAATCTGAGGATTATAAAAGTGTATACAGTAATTTTGGGAGAACACTGTTCAATTCAAATGATATAAAATGTCAATTTTAATAATAAAGATAATGCATTTTTGCTGTCTATAATATTTATTCCTAAACATACGATTTCATAAAAGGTGGATAGATGTGACTCTCTTTGCAATAAGATGTCAATAAAAGGAGAGATTAGCTCTGAAGCACAAAACCTGTTATTTGTTTGATTTCTCGAATGTAGTAAGTTATCAGAAGTGAAAAATTATAATGCTGCAACTCACAGACTTTTATAATACACATTTGGACTCCCAGAATGCATTGAAAACTTCTTAGAGCATCTGAAATAAAAAAAAAACAAAAAACTGGGCCCCCCCCACGCGGGCAAGGCAAACCCCGTCCCACACCGATCCCCACTTAGGTGTTCTGCTCTTGGGCAGCCACTTGTCCAGTGATTTACTAAAAAGGTTCAGTTGAAATTTTTTTCTCTCTTGCACTCATGGACAAATTATCTCAAAAACTATGACAGTTACTTGGGTCAAATTTTCTTTGTTTAATAAGCTTATCATTACCTAAGTTGAGTTTGAAAATGGATGTCGAAGGAAATTTATTTACAGTGTTGTGGCCCTTGAATAAGGCAGGGGATAGTGATGACCATGTTGTCTTGTTGAAAATACAAATGATAACAAAAAGGTGGGGTTGCAGTACGACGATGAGTTCAGCTAAAAGCTCTGTCTCCATGTGCTGTGAGTTAGAGCTGCAGTAAGAGGATGAGTTTAACTGGAAGCTCTGTCTCCATGTGCTGTGAGTTAGAGCTGCAGTAAGAGGATGAGTTTAACTGGAAGCTCTGTCGCCATGTGCTGTGAGTTAGATCTGCAGTAAGAGGATGAGTTTAACTGGAAGCTCTGTCTCCATGTGCTGTGAGTTAGAGCTGCAGTAAGAGGATGAGTTTAACTGGAAGTTCTGTCTCCATGTTGAATTCACAGGGTTCAGGTCGAGAGACCAGGGTCACCTGTACCCAGCTGTCAGTCTATGAAGAGTGATCGGTCTATGGATCCTCCATTGGCCTTTAAAGGAGAATTTAGAGGTGATCAACGGTAAGTTAAGAGTGTTATATTGACACTATCATTATTAATCAGTTTCCCTGACTACTTTCCCTTGTAGTGGGTTCATTATTGTACATCTCCGATTCCAAAAAAGTTGGTGCATTACTGTCCCCTGCCATGAGATGGTGAGGGAGATATCGGATTGGGTTTCGCCCATCTTTCCTTCCGTCCCTCCGTTTCACTTTCAATGGAGACGAGTTACTTCAAACACTACGGCAGTTACTTGGATAAATTTCTGCCTGCTTTATAAGCTAACAATACTCTGAAAGTGCTTGGGAACTGACCTGACCAACTGCTATAGTTTGAACGCAAAATGCTTTACTATTCTTGCTTGATATTGGCTTTCTGCTGATCAACGCTTTGCAGACTCCTCTGTCATTTTTTTCATCATGTGTCAAATATTTTCAGTGGGGCCAGTTTAGTTCCCAGCTTCTTTTACTACAGAGTCATGTTGTTATAGTAAGCGCATTATATTGTGTTTGGCATTGTTCTGCTGAAATCAGCAAGGCCTTCCCTGACGAAGATGTCTGGTGTTTGTAACTCCAAAACCTGTATATATTGTTGATCATTAATGGTGTCTTCACAAATGTGCAAATTACCCATGTCATGTGCAGTAATGCAACCCCATACTATAATGGATGCTGGCCTTTGATCAGTGCACTGATAACAAGCTGGATGGTCCTGCTCCTCTTTAGCTCGTAGGACGCAGTGTCCATAATTTCACATTTTTGATTGGTCAGACCAGCGGACAGTTTCCCACTTTGCCCACTCTGATGATTATTAAAGTGCATAAAGCTATTTTGGGACAACACTGTTCAATTCAAATGATATAAAATGTCAATTTTAATAAAAAAGATAATGCATTTTTGCTGTCTATAATATTTATTCCTAAACATACGATTTCATAAAAGGTGGATAGATGTGACTCTCTTTGCAATAAGATGTCAATAAAAGGAGAGATTAGCTCTGAAGCACAAAACCTGTTATTTGTTTGATTTCTCGAATGTAGTAAGTTATCAGAAGTGAAAAATTATAATGCTGCAATTTACAGACTTTTATAATACACATTTGGACTCCCAGAATGCATTGAAAACATCTTAGAGCATCTGAAATAAAAATAAACAAAAATCTGGGGGGGATCCTGTCCCCCCCCCCCCCCCCCCTGTGGGCAAGGCAAACCCCGTCCCACACCGACCCACACTTAGGTGTTCCGCTCTTGGGCAGCCACTTGTCCAGTGATCTACTAAAAAGGTTCAATCAAAAAAATTTTTTTTCTCACTTGCACCCATGGACAAATTACCTCAAAAACTATGACAGTTACTTGGGTCAAATTTTCTTTGTTTAATAAGCTTGTCATTACCTAAGTTGAGTTTGAAAATGGATGTCGAAGGAAATTTATTTACAATGTTGTGACCCTTGAATAAGGCAAGGGATAGTGATGACCATGTTGTCTTGTTGAAAATACAAATGATAACAAAAAGGTGGGGTTGCAGTACAATGATGAGTTTCATTAGAAGCTCTGTCTTCATGTGTTGTGAGTTAGAGCTGCAGTAAGAGGATGAGTTTAACTGGAAGCTCTGTCACCATGTGCTGTGAGTTAGAGCTGCAGTAAGAGGATGAGTTTAACTGGAAGCTCTGTCACCATGTGCTGTGAGTTAGAGCTGCAGTAAGAGGATGAGTTTAACTGGAAGCTCTGTCTCCATGTGCTGTGAGTTAGAGCTGCAGTAAGAGGATGAGTTTAACTGGAAGCTCTGTCTCCATGTGCTGTGAGTTAGAGCTGCATTAAGTGGATGAGTTTAACTGGAAGCTCTGTCTCCATGTGCTGTGAGTTAGAGCTGCAGTAAGAGGATGAGTTTAACTGGAAGCTCTGTCTCCGTGTGCCATGATTTAGAGCTGCATTAAGAGGGTGAGTTTAACTGGAAGCTCTGTCTTCATGTGCTGTGAGTTAGAGCTGCAGTAAGAGGATGAGTTTAACTGGAAGCTCTGTCTCCATGTGCTGTGAGTTAGAGCTGCATTAAGTGGATGAGTTTAACTGGAAGCTCTGTCTCCATGTGCTGTGAGTTAGAGCTGCAGTAAGAGGATGAGTTTAACTGGAAGCTCTGTCTCCATGTGCTGTGAGTTAGAGCTGCATTAAGTGGATGAGTTTAACTGGAAGCTCTGTCTCCATGTGCTGTGAGTTAGAGCTGCAGTAAGAGGATGAGTTTAACTGGAAGCTCTGTCTCCATGTGCTGTGAGTTAGAGCTGCAGTAAGAGGATGAGTTTAACTGGAAGCTCTGTCTCCGTGTGCCATGATTTAGAGCTGCATTAAGAGGGTGAGTTTAACTGGAAGCTCTGTCTTCATGTGCTGTGAGTTAGAGCTGCAGTAAGAGGATGAGTTTAACTGGAAGCTCTGTCTCCATGTGCTGTGAGTTAGAGCTGCAGTAAGACAATGAGTTTAACTGGAAGCTCTGTCTCCATGTGCTGTGAGTTAGAGCTGCAGTAAGACAATGAGTTTAACTGGAAGCTCTGTCTCCATGTGTTGTGAGTTAGAGCTGCAGTAAGAGGATGAGTTTAACTGGAAGCTCTGTCTCCATGTGCTGTGAGTTAGTGTGGCAGTTCTTGGATGTTTCATGGAAGACTTTTTTTTCCGCAGGATCCAGCACACATTGCCATCTAGATCTTCAAATAACATGAGTTCAGAGTCATTTTATGTCCTGAAAAAGGTAAGATCTGCGTGTCTAAATTGATTGTTTTCATGGAGTAGTTTTCTTGAGCATAATATAATCCACATCTACTGCTGTCTGTACTCTAAAGAATATGGAAAGAATACATGCTGTTCTCAGACCTGATCCCAGTACATATCTCAGCACAGTAAAGGGCTATTTACAATTGATCGTGCGTGTCTAAGTGAACTGCGTGTTCTACGGGCGACCCGAATTTTACGGCCAAAACTGACCCGCAGACCGATCGTGGCGCACGCAGCCAATTTTTCTGGTCGTACAGGGTAAGTACTTGTTCAATACGTGCCACTTTTCACAACTGTTCAAGAACTGGCAAATGACCGGGTTTTAATAACCCGCACATGCAAGTACTTGCCACGTGCGTGCGCTGCGTGAGACGTACGTCTGACCTGCTTGCTCCGCCAGTGTCGTGCGTGGAAAGTAAGTCAGTTTTGCACTACCCGGACGACAGAAGAGCTTCCCACGTGCGTGGCACTTGCGTGGGTGTATATTCATATGCTTACAATATTAAAAATATTTTAAAATTCTTGAAATATGATTCATTTTGAATTAATTTTAATGGAATTTTCCCCATAAAACCCTATATATATCTACAGCACACGCACTTGTGAAGTACTTGCCATGTACTTGGTGGACTATTTTCGACTGATCGCTGCGTGCACCGTGGGATTAATTTGCAGACCAATTCTTTGCTATGGGCGGTTCTACGTGCCCTGCGGCCAGCAAAACACGCACGTGTCACGTACTCGCCACGTCGAGCACGCAGTCATTTTTCCCAAATTTCGCACAAAAGTTGCACGTAGACGACCGTACGTTCAAATGTAAATCCCCCTTAAGATGCCTTTAAGAGGAACAGTAATGATGTCACTCTGTCAGGCCTCCTCCAGGAATTAAATCAGCCAATAGCATGCCTTCTCAAGAAAGCTAATTTCGCACACTGGCAGCATGCTTGCGATCACCTTCAATTTTTCATTAAAAATGAAGTTATCTTTAATATACAAACTGCTTCTATCATGTCACACGTTATTTTGCTTGTCTTTGGAATTTTAAACAGGAACATTTTGCTACAGATTTGTACATGTATTTATTGATATGACATTTTAGGCACTTATCAGTCAAACAGTAAAGTTGAAAACAGCACCATTTGTGAGTTTGATGCACCTGAGACATAAGCTGTACTCTGAATGCTTTATACATTTGGCTCCGGACCTCAGTATTATTAATAACCTGTGGAATTTACCAAAGAGAGCTGCACACAAGAGATTTACCCTCAGTATGAAGGAACTTGAATTTTTTTTGGCAATTTTCCCCCTCTTCCAAGTTTTACCTCAGGCCAATGGTTTGTCATTATGTCTGTCAAAACCTGGAAAAGGACTTTTTTTTAAAGGGACTAAACTGTGTGTACAGCACCATAATATAGTAAACTACGGGCCTGTTTAAAATGAGCAATGTTAGACAATATTTTATAAAGTTATGACCCTTTTTTCTGTGAGTAAACTCCTTAACTGGGACATAGTTTTGCTGACTGGAACCAAACTCCCCATATGGCATCGTGTTATAGTGAAACTGAAGCCTGTGGACACTGAGCATTGTAGGAATATATTTGCAGAGTTACGGCCCTTTGTCAGTGAAAGCAATAACACTGTATCACATCAAGCTGTTTCTCATGAACATGCCGTTCAGCCGAGAAGCTTTGCCAAGAGCAGCGCCATGTTCATATGTATAAATGCATCTTCCTTTGTAATATAATGTCAATGCAGGCATGAGCAGGTTTCTAACTGCTCCAGTTCAGCTGGTCTATAAAGGCTGGCTATTGGCTGAGGGAGGCCTATCAGGGGACATCATTGTAGTTCCTCTTTATGGCACCTGGAAGTGCTGCAAATCAAGATGGGCTCCTCAGAAGGCCACTTTGTCCTTGCTGAGTTTGTGTAAAAGCAACTTATTTTTCTCTTGTGGTGAAAGTGGAGGTGAGAGCTTATGCGACCTCTGGAAAGCGTGTGGCTGATAATTTCCTCGGTTTAAAAAACCTAGCATGAACAAGAAAAAAAAAATATGATGATAAATTCGTCAGTGTAATATAAGCAATTGCATTCTTCAAGGAAATTTTTTTGGTATTTTAAATATATGTCTTTTTATTGCAGAAACTGTGATTCTGAGAGTTTGTGGGCAGACCTTCAGCGAAGTGTGCCGCAATTGATTTACTGGTTTTGAAAAGCCAACCACAATATAAATAAACAAATTGTGATTATAGATAACGTGTTTAAATATAACTCTGATATTGCTTAGACAGTGTGAACTGTAAATAATCCCAACCAACTGCTAAATTGAAGAAAATACTATCCTGCAATCTCTACCTGGATAGGTATATGTATATACGGCTTTTCTAGTTGTAAGCTCTGCGAACATGAAATTTGTACATGGTTATTTGGTTATTACAAATCAATAAAACAAATACAGATGACGCAAAACATTTTGTCATGACAAATTGGTAAAAAATTTCCTATTAGCATTTTAAAACGAAACAATATACTTTTGTATAAATCGAAAAACATTCAAGTTCTTTCCGTAAATGAATTTTACTGAGACAGGGTGCGAGTAATCTCCGATATAGGAATGGATATAAGCTACTAAATTACAGGTTTGTAACAGGAAAAATAATATATTTGGACACTTGAGTTCAAAATAATAGCACATAAAAGCACACATTACCTCCGAACATAAAATATTGCAGAAATGATACCTGACAAACAAAATCCTCACCAAAAATAGCATGATATTTAATAATCCAATTGCGTGTTATACTGCACTAAAGTTTTAAATAGGAGCACAGGTTGAGCAAACAGTATCGTCGAATATAAAAAGGTTTCGTCTTCATGCGCGTCAATACGCCGGTCCTACTGCGCAGCTCACGAAGAGATTTCCCGGTCCAAACGACAGCCTAACGCCCCCCTACCGACCTTTTCTTTTTTTTTTTAAATTTGGCATCTCCAATCCCACCCGAATCTGGAATGCCCAAGTAGTGAACTATGTACAAAGCTTGCTCGTATGCGACCCCTTGCTACCAACACAGGATAGTGAGGACAGTTCACGGCTCTCCTCCGAAGCACGTGCCTGTCAACCACTGATTCTTATACACTCACTGGTCGAATCCTCGTAAGTTCAGAACGAGGGCGGAGGATACCCAGAGTCCTGACGAGTGCCCATCTGGCCAACAGGAGGCGCTGGAGCAACGAACAAAGCTGATTATGTAGTCCCTTCCCAATTTAAAACCCTGTAGCGCGATGGCCAATTGTGCGCTCCTCTGAAAAAGCTGCCGACCCCTGCCGGTGAGAACGCGGGGGCTCGAACCCACGACGTGATAGTCACCTCTGCACTGCAGCACAGTGCCTTAACCGAGTGAGCTATACGACCTTTTCTTTGGTTTTAACGTTGACTGTACTGTAGGGCTTCATCCAGACTTTATAACTAATGGGCTTTCAGTTCAACACATTTACTGAATGGGGTGTGCAGAGCAAATCCATGATTGTGATGAAATGCTTGATTTATCATAAGCAGGATCATTACAAAAGCTGCTCTGCAAACATGGGCATTTCCCACTGCTGCATGTGTGGTGTCCGGAGGAATCTGTCCCTGTTCTGGCTGTAATAAACACATGAAGTATAATGCAGTCGTCATGGTGAATTTACTTTAGTTTTTATTATTTATAACCTTCATGTGTTCACTGGAATCTGCTAAGTCTGTCTGTCCATCCAAGCACATAAATTTGTCCGCAGCTGTTCTGTAAAATCACATGGTGCATTTCTTGGCATCATTATCACCATGAGAGCCTGCGCACCTGCGGTTTTGAGAGTGGTCCAACGTATGTTCATGGACATTTTGTCATTTTTCAACTTTGAAAATTTAGTGGTCGGGTAATTTTGTTTAGATTTTTATTCATGGACCATATGGTGGATTGTTTTCAAACCTGACATCTGCATTATTATCAATATGAGGACTGGTGCTCATGTTCATGGAGATTTTGTCATTATATGAAAAAGACTTTCAGTGTTGGGGATCATTTGAGTGGACAGTATACGGTAACAGCTACTTTAGTCGAATGGCTCACTGAATCTGGGGGTCATTTCTTCCTCCTGTCTGAGACGCACATCTCTGGACTGATTTATTAATGTGTATTTATTTATTTTACACACACTGTTTCATGTGTTTGTTTCACACTGATGGAGCCCTGCTTTTTATGTGTTTATTTCAGTCTCTCCTGTGCACTCTGATGAAGCTGAAGAAGGATAAAAAGTTGAAGGTGTTTCAGACCCGTCTGAGTCAGGATTACCCAGAGAACTTTCAGAGTCTATCAAGAGGCAAGAGCCATCATGATTACCCAGAATGCAGTGAGAGAGAGCAGGTGGATCCTGATGTCCTGCACATAGTTGAGAAGATGCTGGAGGCCTGTGGCAGTGAGAGGTCTCTGCAGATCACTCTCCACATCCTGAGGAACATGGAGCTGAAGGATCTCGCCGACTCACTGGAGAGAGATGAGCAGCACAGTAAGAGAATTCATGACAAATTACTGTTTCTGAAACACAACACTTCACATCAAGCTCAGTTAAGACTAAACACAACTAAAGCTACAGCCTGAATGTTCAGTCAGTCTTACTGAGGTGCGTCCTCATGCGGTGTTTCCAATGGCGACTGTGGGCTGTCCTTGGAGAAGCAGTAATGAAGCTGTAGATGGGGTTTGGTGAAAGTATGAATGAGCTGGAGTTTCCTTTAGTGCAGTGCTGTGGAAAACTATCTTCTCCTCTTCCGATTTCTTCTTCATTTGGATTTCAATCACACTGAAGTGTCTCAGATCATCAAACTGTTTTAAATGCTAGACAAAGATAACCCATGTCAACCCAAAATACAGCTTTTAAATGTTATTGTTATGATGTATGATTTCTGCCTGTTCTGGTTTATGTTCATTTCCACTTGGTTTGTTAGGTTTGTGATTTCAGTATCATCTACCAGTTCATGCACATCGTTTTTCCCCTGTGATGTTTTGCGTCCTTGATAACACTGATAACTAATTAAGCACTAATCACACTAACACTGTATGCTTTGTCTACAACCCCAATTCTGAAATAGTTGGGACGGAGTGTAAATTGTGAATAAATTCAAAATGCAATGACTTTCAGATCACATGAGCCAATATGTTATTTACGCTAGAACATAGATAACATTTCAAATGTTGAGACATTTTACATTTTTATTCACAAAATGAGCTAATTGCAAATTTTATGGCTGCAGCAGGTCTCAACCAAGTTGGGACACAGGATGAAAAGGGCTGAAAAAGCTATTAATATATAAGAGAATCAGCTGACATAACTTAATTACTTGCTAAATGTTAACTGGCATCAGGTGTGTAACATGATTGGCTATAAAAGGGATGTCTTAGAGAGGCTGAGTCTCTCAGAAGTAAAGATGGCCAGAGGTTCTCTATTCCATAAAGGCTTGCGTTAAAAAATTGTGGAATACTTTAAAAACAATGTTCCTCAATGTCAAATTGCAAAGGCTGTGAAGGTCTCATCATCAACAGTGCATAACATCATCAAAAGATTCAGAGAAAATGGAAAAATCTCTGTGTGTAAGGGACAAGGCTGAAGCCCTTTACTGGATGCCCGTGATCTTCGGGCCCTCAGACGCCACTGCATCACTCACCAGCATGATTCTGTCATTGACATTACTAAATGGGCCCAGGAATACTTCAAGAAACCACAGTCCGCCGTGCCATCCACAGATGCCACCTAAAACTCCATCATGCAAAAAGGAAGCCATTGTTCAGCATGATCCAGAAGCGCTGCCGTGTTCTGTGGACTGATGGTATGGGGATGCTTTTGTGCTTATGGTGTGGGACACTTTACATGTTTTAAAAAGCATGATTTTCAATTTCAATTTCAATTTATTTGTATTGCTCTTTTCACAGATAAACTGTCACAAAGACGCTTTACAGTCAGATGAGTCACTAAAAGGGCAGAGCCCAGCCTATTCCCCACTACAGCAAATGAGGCAAAAAACACCCAGTAGGGAGAAAAATCCTCAAACAGTGGTGAGAAAAAACTCCCCAGTGGGAAAAAATCTCAGGAGGAACCTGACTATAGTGGGGAAGCCCATCCTCCGCGGGCTAGCTAGTTAATCACAAGATAATTACAATAGAGTTCCATTAAGGTCCATCTAAACAGTGCTATCAGTTGCTGGAGGAAGTGGCATGCCAAGGATGGTGCAGAACTGGATCAGGACCAGATCAGGACAGAAGCAGCCAGCGCTCATGGTGAGGGACAGAGCTCGGATGATCCAGGAGTCAGGGCTGTGGAGGGAAAGATCCTCGGAGAGAGACAGAAAAAAGTGGGGTGAGGCACTGGATAAAACTACTGCATATTAATAACAATACTGTCCTGTGTCATGTGCCAAATGAGAATTTAGGAGCTGACTGGTCAGGAAACAGTCAACACCGCTCCATCCACTTCCTGCAGCACAGAGGCCCTACACTTATTCCAGGAAGATCACTTCAGATTTTCTAGACACTTGTACCATATGGACCTCCCCGGTGAATAAGGCTGTAGCAAGCCCCACTGGCACCGTTAATGCATGCTCAGTGCCACCGGTTCCACATGGATTTGCTTAACAGTTCACCAGTACCATATGGACCCCCCCAGTGACTAGGGCTGTAGCAAGCCCCACTGGCACCGTTAATGCATGCTCAGTTCCACCGGTTCCACATGGATTTACATAACACTGGCTTCCAATATCGTGAACATATCATAAATCAAGGTTGTAGTCAGTCCCACCAGAGCCAACACATAACTAATCATGAACTAATCATAAGCTTCACTAGAAAGATAAGTTTTCAGCCTACTCTTGAAGATAGAGAGTGTGTCCGAAGCCCGAATATGTCTTGGGAGATTGTTTCATAAAATTGGTGCTTTGTAAGAGAATGCTCTGCCTCCAAATGTAATTATAGATATATTTGGAATTTTCAAGTAGTCAGCACCTTGTGAACAAAGTAATCTTGGTGGGGAGTAAGGAATAAGAAGACTGCAAAGATATTCCTGGGCCAAGTCATTTAAAGCTTTGTAAGTGAGTAATAGTATTTTGTACTCAATACTAAATTTTACAGGCAGCCAATGAAGATTTTTGAGCACCGGGCTAATGTGATCATATTTCTTAGTCCTAGTCAGAACCCTAGCTGCAGCATTCTGCACTAATTGAAGACGTTTCAGGGCTGAGCTAGTGCAACCAGACAGTAAGACATTGCAGTAGTCCAGCCTAGAAGACACAAATGCATGAACCAATTTTTCAGCATCTTGAAGAGACAACATATTTCTAAGTTTTGATATGTTTCGAAGATGGAAAAAAGCCACTCGGATGATATTGTTGATGTGAGCCTGGAAAGAGAGTTCTGAATCAAGAGTCACACCAAGGTTTTTAACGACAGCTCTGGCAGAAACAGAGAGGCCATCGAAATTAAGAGAAAACTTAATGAATGAGTCTCTAAGAGATTTGGGACCCAGTACCAATATTTCAGTCTTATCTGGGTTTAGTGAAAGAAAATTTTGCGTCATCCAAGCTTTAACAGCTTTCAGACACATCTCTAATCTAGTAACCGGATCATTTTCACCGGGTTTAAAGGATATATAGAGCTGCGTGTCGTCTGCATAACAATGGTATTTAACATCAAGCCTACTTATGATACAAAACCCAAAACCAGTGAAGTTGGCACGTTGTGTAAATCGTTAATAAAAACAGAATACAATGATTTGCAAATCCTTTTCAACCTATATTCAATTGAATACACTGCAAGGACAAGTTACTTAATGTTCGAACAGGAAAACTTTGTAATTTTTTGCAAATTGTAGCTCATTTGGAATTTGATGTCTGCAACATGTTTCAAAAAAGCTGGCACAAGTGGCAAAAAAGACTGAGAGAGTTGAGGAATGCTCATCAAACACTTATTTGGAACATCCCACAGGTGAACTGGCTAATTGGGAACAGGTGGGTGCCATGATTGGGTATAAAAGCAGCTTCCCTGAAATGCTCAGTCATTCACAAACAAGGATGGGGCGAGGGTCACCACTTAGTGAACAAATGCGTGAGCTGATTGTCGAACAGTTTAAAAACAACATTCCTCAACAAGCTATTGCAAGAAATTTAGGGATTTCATCATCTACAGTCCGTAATATCGTCAAAAGGTTCCGAAAATCTGGAGAAATCACTGCACGTAAGGCCGAAAACCAACATTGAATGCCCATGACCTTCGATCCCTCAGGCGGTACTGCATCAAAAACCGACATCAGTGTGTAAAGGACATCACCACATGGGCTCAGGAACACTTCAGAAAACCACTGTCAGTAACTACAGCTCGTCGCTACATCTGCAAGTGCAAGTTAAAACTCTACAATGCAAAGCGAAAGCCATTTATCAACAGCACCCAGAAATGCCGCCGGCTTCGCTGGGCCCAAGCTCATCTAAGATGGACTGATGCAAAGTGGAAAAGTGTTCTGTGGTCTGACGAGTCCACATTTCAAGTTGTTTTTGGAAACTGTGGACGTCATGTCCTCCGGACCAAAGAGGAAAAGAACCATCCGGACTGTTATAGGCGCATAGTTCAAAAGCCAGCATCTGTGATGGTATGGGGGTGTATTAGTGCCTAAGGCATGGGCAACTTACACATATGGGAAGGCACCATGAATGCTGAAAGGTACATACAGGTTTTGGAGCAACATATTTTGCCATCCAAGCAACATCTTTTTCATAGACGCCCCTGCTTATTTCAGCAAGACAATGCCAAGCCACATTCTGCACATGTTACAACAGCATGGCTTCATAGTAAAAGAGTGCGGGTTCTAGACTGGCCTGCCTATAGTCCAGACCTGTCTCCCATTGAAAATGTATGGTGCATTATAAAGCGTAAAATACGACAACAGAGACCCCGGACTGTTGAACAACTTAAGCTGTACATCAAGCAAGATAGGGAAAGAGTTCCACCTGAAAAGCTTCAAAAATTGGTCTCCCCAGTTCCCAAACGTTTACTGAGTGTCGTTAAAAGGAAAGGCGATGTAACACAGTGGTAAAAAGGCCCCTGTGTCAACTTTTTTGCAATGTGTTGCTTCCTTCAAACTCTAAGTTAATGATTATTTGCAAAAAAAAAAAAAAGTTTCTCAGTTTGAACATTAAACATCTTGTCTTTGCAGTGTATTTAATTGAATATAAGTTGAAAAGGATTTGAAAATCATTGTATTCTGTTTTTATCTACGATTTACATAACATGCCAACTTCACTGGTTTTGGGTTTTGTATTTCCAAGCGGAAGCATGTATAGAGAAGAAAGCAAAGGGCCCAGAACAGATCCTTCAGGTATTCCAAAGTTAACCTTGGAATACTCTGAACACTTGTTATTTACCCGGACAAACTGAGATCTATCAGACAGATAAGACTTAAACCATGAAAGGGCAAGTCCAGAAATACCAACTAATTTTTTCCAAACTTTGAAGAAGAATATGGTGGTCTACTGTATCAAAGGCGGCACTTAAATCGAGAAGGACGAGAACAGAAATGCGGCCACTATCCATAGAGAGAAGCAGATCATTTACTACAACAGTGAGGGCTGTTTCAGTGCTGTGATGCTTTCTATAGGCAGACTGAAAACTGTCAAATACCTCATTAGTTTGCAGAAAAGAAGAGAGCTGTTGGGCGACACATTTTTCAAGGATCTTAGATAAAAATGAGAGGTTTGAGATTGGCCTATAATTGGCTAGGACTGTGGGATCCAAATCTTGTTTTTTAAGCAGCGGCTGGATTTCTGCCATCTTAAATTAAATGGGTACAATACCTGAAATCAGAGAAGAATTAATTATGTGAAGAATTGGGCCGCCAAGAATGGGCAGGAGTTTTTTCATTAGCTTTGTGGGAATGGGATCCAAGATACAAGTAGATGATTTGGAAGTAACAACTAATTTGGCTAGTTCACTCAGGGATATAGGAGAAAGAGATTCAAACTGGTTTGTATGTAATGTGGAAGACTCCATATCATAAGAAATGCCATCGCAAACTGGTAAGGAAGCAGTAATCTTCTCTCAATTCTAATAATTTTGTAATTCAAGAAATTTAAAAAATCATCACTGCTGCAAGAGACTGGAATTTGAGGGTTACTTGCAGCATGATTGTTAGTTAACTTAGCCACGGTTTTGAACAGAAATCTAAAATTATTTTTATTTTCCTGCATGAGATTTTAAAAGTAACAGGACCTTGCACAAGAGAGAGCATGCTTATATGCAACAAGGCTCTCTTTCCAAGCACCATGGAATACCTGGAGTTTAGTGGAGCGCCATTTGCATTCTAGTTGACGAGACTTTGCTTTAGTGTCCTTGTCTGGTCAGTGTACCATGGGGCTAGCCTCTTCTTCTGAGTAATCTTTTTATATTTCAGTGGCGCGACTACTTTAAGGGTACAATGGAGAGCATCAGCAAACCTTTCTGCGGTATCGTCAATAGAGGAGGCACTGACTGGATGCTCAAAATAAGATGGGAAAACCTCAGTGAATTTTGTTGAAGTTGTTGCAGTAAAAGTACGACCAGTGTGATTTGAAAGTCATTGCGTTTTGATTTTATTCTCAATTAACATGTTGTCCCAACTATTTTGGAATTGGGGTTGTAGTTTATCTACTAATATGTACAAATCCTTCTCATGGTTCTGGCTGTGTGTGTGGTTTTAGGCTTTCTTTGTAGCTCGTATTTGGACCACGTCTGTTTCTTTAACTATCGGATTTGCCCCAGCTGTTTCGTCAGGCGTGGGCGGCGCCTTCTCCCAAGGCGATATAAGCCGGATGTCCGCCACGCCTCCTTTGCTGGAGTGTCTGATTTATTTATCACTACAGACAGACATCTCTAGTCAGGGATTCTTAGCAAATGTCTTCGAGGAACAATTTGTGGTTCTTTTCTTCAGGGAAGTTTCCTGTTTCTTTCCCGATTTGCTTGTTTCTCTCTCGCTCTGCTTCCTGGTTCGTATTGTTGGCCGTTCGTTTTGGAAGCACGAGAGCTGTTCTGTTTCTTTGTCTATTTTTCTCCCTGTGAGTATTTTAAGTCCTTACTGGTCCTGTTTTCTCCTTGTAAGTGAAGTTGTAAGTGTAAATTCAATCCGAATATAGCAAGCTAGCTTGCTAATAATTTATTTACTACGAAACACACGTTCTTAGTCCTTTCGGCTGCTTCTCCACCGAATGCGAAATTAATTTTTTGTGGGAAAGATTGTATTCAAAGTCAATGCAAAGACGCGAATACATGCCAAAAAGAAGCGGATCCGGATCCCAACCCTACTGCCCGCCCACCTAGATCCGCTACTTACGCACAGACACAGGCACGCGGGGAGAGCTGGGATACGACCCTCCCGAATTAAGAGGCTACTCACCCCTTCCGCACGCGGGGAGATCAAAATTCGATACTCCTTGGATTCCCCCGAGAAAAACAAGACCAAACATGATAGTAATATGAACAAAACCCAAAACCAGTGAAGTTGGCACGTTATGTAAATCGTAGATAAAAAAAGAATACAATAATTTGCAAATCCTTTTCAACTTATATTCAATTGAATTCACTGCAAAGACAAGATGTTTAATGTTCAAACTGAGAAACTTTTTTTTTTTTGCAAATAATCATTAACATATAATTTAAAGGCAGCAACACATTGCAAAAAAGTTGGCACAGGGGCCTTCTTACCTCTGTGTTACATCGCCTTTCCTTTTAACGACACTCAGTAAACGTTTGGGAACTGAGGAGACCCATTTTTGAAGCTTTTCAGGTGGAACACTTTCCTATTCTTGCTTGATGTACAGCTTAAGTTGTTCAACAGTCCGGGGTCTCCGTTGTCATATTTTACGCTTCATAATGCGCCACACATTTTCAATGGGAGACCGGTCTGGACTACAGGCAGGCCAGTCTAGTACCCGCACTCTTTTACTACGGAGCCATGCTGTTGTAACACGTGCAGAATGTGGCTTTGCATTGTCTTGCTGAAATAAGCAGGGGTGTCCATGAAAAAGACGTTGCTTGGATGGCAACATATGTTGCTCCAAAACCTGTATGTACCTTTCAGCATTAATGGTGCCTTCACATTTGTGTAAGTTGCCCATGCCTTGGGCACTAATACACCCCCATACCATCACAGATGCTGGCTTTTGAACTTTGCGCCTATAACAGTCCGGATGGTTCTTTTCCTCTTTGGTCCGTAGGACACGACGTCCACAGTTTCCAAAAACAATTTGAAATGTGGACTCGTCAGACCACAGAACACTTTTCCACTTTGCATCAGTCCATCTTTGATGAGCTTGGGCCCAGCGAAGCCGGCAGCGTTTCTGGGTGCTGGTGATAAATGGCTTTTGCTTTGCATTGTAGAGTTTTAACTTGCTCTTGCAGATGTAGCGACGAACTGTAGTTACTGACAGTGGTTTTCTGAAGTGTTCCTGAGCCCATGTGGTGATGTCCTTTACACACTGATGTCGGTTTTTGATGCAGTACTGCCTGAGGGATCGAAGGTCACGGGCATTCAATGTTGGTTTTCGGCCTTGTCCCTTACGTGCAGTGCTTTCTCCAGATTCTCTGAACCTTTTGACGATATTACGGACCATAGATGATGAAATCCCAAAATTTCTTGCAATAGCTCGTTGAGGAATGTTGTTTTTATACTGTTCGACAATCAGCTCACGCATTTGTTCACTAAGTGGTGACCCTCGCCCCATCCTTGTTTGTGAATGACTGAGCATTTCAGGGAAGCTGCTTTTGTACCCAATCATGGCACCCACCTGTTCCCAATTAGCCCGTTCACCTGTGGGATGTTCCAAATAAGTGTTTGATGAGCATTCCTCAACTCTCTGTCGTTTTTGCCACTTGTGCCAGCTTTTTTGAAACACGTTGCAGGCATCAAATTCCAAATGAGCTAATATTTGCAAAAAATTACAAAGTTTACCTGTTCGAACATTAAGTAACTTGTCTTTGCAGTGTATTCAATTGAATATATGTTGAAAAGGATTTGCAAATCATTGTATTCTGTTTTTATTTACGATTTACACAACGTGCCAACTTCACTGGTTTTGTACTAATATGATGCAGTTGTCATGAAAAAAGCCTGAAGATGGAGTGTTGTATAGCTTAATTGGATGAAAAGTATATAAGTGATTTCTTCACAGGATATTGAGCAGATAAACATATTTTGAATTTCCCAGAGATTTAGATTATTTTAAACAGATTATTATAACTGGACTTTGGGGACAGTGATATGACTCACTCAGGAGCCTGGTGGCAGCCAGGGCTTTGCGACTCCGCCCCCTTGCTGAGCAAAGCCAGAGACACTATTAGTAGAGTCGTTTTTGGGGGTTCCGTGACCGTTCTTTCCCTACCTTTTTTTCTCGACTGATTTGACATTCTGAACCATTTAGAAGAAAAATTAGCTCCTATGTACCTCTCAAAAACGATGGAAAACTTTTTTTACAGGCCTAAATTCAAGATGGCCGCCAAAACAGGAGTCGGCACTTATAACTCCTCAACTAATGCAGCTATTGGACTGATTGTGGTGTCTCGACATAGATTTGTGGGGTCAAGCAATCTATTGCTGTCATCAGCTTTCTTGTGAAAGAAGTCAGTGGCAGCGAAATCCAAGATGGCCACCAAAATGGCCGCCGATACATAAATTTGAGATTTTTCGAGATCAAAGGGGCTGATGCTAATTTAAAAACATAGGTTTGGTTGACAGGGTATCCATTCAGGCCAAAAGCTTTCCTCTGAAACAAACCTATAGTAAAAAAAATCCAAGATGGCCGCCAGCCACCACCTTGAAATACTTTTGTACGATGAAGTTGTTAAAAGATCTCTTGCACTCAATCCGTACGGATAAAAATATTGTAAAGTGTCATTTCTTAATGTCTTTGTCTGACAGGGTTAGGTTCATAATGTAAATCACTCAGGCATCACCTTTCAAGTTTATACTGGCTGCCATCTTGAAATACATGAATATTAATACCCCGTCCTCATTTTTCGAAGATTTGCATGTGGAACATTAAATCGACTTTTATTTATTTTTAATGTTGATATTATGGATTACTCCAATCGTAGAAGAATGTCTTCATCAGCACTCAAGTCACTTTTGCTGTGTGAGTCACTGTTTGACATAGCAGAATCAGTGTCAGAATCACTGTCCTCGTTGTCACTGTCATCGCTGTTGACCGGCTCTGTGTTTGGCATTTGTGGAAGCGACCTGGACAGGGTGTGGGGAAGTGTGGATTGTGTTGATCGGACAGGTAGACACAGACCATTTACCAGATGCCATCCGTGGCCAATTGGTGATGGGTGACTCGGCAGCTTGTAATGCTTTCGCAGATATGCAAGATAGTTTGCACGATACAGATGCTGATGCAGACTGTCTGAGTCGGGTAAAAGTCGGATGGTGCTCTTCTTTTTCTGAGCCCTCCACTTTGCAGCACCTCGCCTCTCCTGATGACCTGCTTTTGGTATCGCCAAAGACAAAGCGAATAACAAACTGTTCCAAATGGCGGGTAGCTTCTTCTGTGATTGGTAGCTGCGTACCACATGTTGATAGCAGCTTGCGTGCCTCACTTGACTTCACCAGTCTACCTACAATGAGCCTCTTGCTTGCTCCATAGAAGCCAGAGTTGTGGTCACACCCAGTCAGATCATGCAATGATATGATGGCCTCTGACATTGCCTTACTGCACAATTGTTTGGTGTCGATCAGTTTATGTTTGCGTTTCAAGCAGAGGATCCCTGACATCCTCTGGGAAACGTACACCGCTTGCACATAGTTGTCAGTATCCTCCGTGTCAAGCACGATTGCTGCTTTGTAGCCATCTGACCGAAGCACACTATACAGGGTGAACATGGCTGTATCTGCTTCTGCATGGAAGCAGATGAATTCCGGCATGTCCTCACCCGTAGTCAGGTTCCTTGCATAGCTGCCAACCACGTTTCGGTGTCAGTCATTGTCGCTGCCAATTTCTGGAACTCCTTTTGAGGGAATGCCTGTAGACGGACTTTGTTCTCTGGTTTACCGAGCAGGGCATGGAAATCTCTACTCGAAGGAAATGTATCATCTGCCTTCATGAACACATTCCTTATAAGCAACTGTTTCCGCCGAAGTATTCTTTTGCTGTCCTTAATGCTGTAGTCCTGATCATAGGAGTCATTTATGCAGATAATCCGATCAGCATGAGCATGCCTTTTCAAAACAAAGTTCACCATCTTCTGTGCATAGTCACCCCTGGTATATTTCGTTCCATCACCCTTCTCTCTGTCTTCAATGCTTGGTGCTGTTAGATGCCAAATGAGTCCCATATCAATAAATCTCAAAATTTACGTATCGGCGGCAATTTTGGCAGCCATCTTGGATTTCGCTGCCACTGACTTATTTCACAAGAAAGCTGATGGCAGCAATAGATTGCTTGACCCCACAAATCTATGTCTAGACACCACAATCAGTCCAATAGCTGCATTAGTTGAGGAGTTATAAGTGCCGACACCTGTTTTGGTGGCCATCTTGAATTTAGGCCTGCAAAAAAAGTTTTCCATCATTTTTGAGAGGTACATAGGAGCTAATTTTTCTTCTTAATGGTTCAGAATGTCAAATCAGTCAAGAACAAAAGGTAGGGAAAGAATGGTCACGGAACCCCCAAAAACAACTCTACTATATCCCCCACTGGCAGGCTGCAGGAACATCCTAGGGCAGGGGTGGGCAATCACAGTCCTGGAGGGCCGGTGTGTATGCAGGTTTTTATTCCTATCAATTACCTTGACTAATTGAGTTTATTGATTGCATGCACAAATATAGATTTTCGCAATGATTCGATCAAAGGAAAATGTTTTATGAAGGGAGACAAGACAAGTCTTTGTAGTTTCATGATAATTTAAAGAAATGCTCATGAAACCTCAGATTTCATAAATGGTTTGGCTAATTGAGACAATCAACTAATTAAAGACCAGACGTTGGTGTGAAAACCAGGGACAGATACGGCCCTCGCTGCCCACCTCTGTCCTAGGGGAATGTCATAGAAGTTTTACTGCTGGCTCCGGATTGAGCTCATCAGCCATTTGTTCAGATTCTACACTACCAGAAAATCCTGAGGAAGAAGGTCCTGCGATCAGTGTGTGACCTATAGCTCAAGTGAAGTTGGGTTTGCAGCAGGATAATGATCTAAATCACACAAGCAAGTCCACTTCTGAATGGCTCTAAAGGAATAAAAGGGAGGTTTTTGTGTATCTTAGTCAAGGTCCTGACTTGAATCTGATTGAGATGCTGCAGCATGACCTTAGACAGGAAGTTCATGCTCCAAAACCCTCCAAGTTGACCAAATTAAACAATTCTGCAGAATTCCTCCACAGTGATGTAAAAGGCTCATTGCCAGTTATCCCACACATTTGATTGCAGTTGCCCCTGCTAAGGGCGGCACAACCAGTTAGGGGCCAATTATTGTTTCACATGGGTGACGCAGGTTTTGAATGACCGCTTCAGTGAATGAAATAATCATATTAAAGCTGCATTTTGTGTTAACTCAAGTTGTCTTTTTCGTATTCTAAAATTAGTTGGATCATCTGAAACATTTCAATATGAGAAATAGATAAGAACAGGAAAAATGAGGAAGATGGCAAATTCTTTTTCACAGCACTGTATGTGGAGCGAGTCTGGGCTTCTCCTGTATGCAGTGCGAGGTCGGCGTTCTTTAAAGGCATCTTTTACACTGGCAGTGAGAGTCATCTCGGCAGGAGTTGTTCTTGAAAGTTCATCAGTAATGTTCCTTAGCTGTGTCAGTTGTCAGGTCGCGCAGGATTGAACATGCAGTGGTCTCTTTATGCTAAAAATAGGCTAAGGCCCGTTTTCAGAAACGACACTCACACTAACTGAGTGCGAGTGAGTACTAAAACTTTGTTAGTGTCAGGTTATACTAAATGAGTCAGAGGTTGTCCCAACCCTCCTTTGCTTTCAGAGACATCGCTCACACTGAAAATAGCGTCTCTTTCTGAGTGAAGGTTGAGTAAGGCGAACACCTCCCTTGAGCCGCACTAACTTGCGTCGGTATTTCGTTGTCATGGCTTTCAGGTGGTTACAAACATTAGAAACACTGGATCATTTACAGCCACATGCTCGACGCAATCGCAACTCTGCACATTTTAACTTTAAATGATGATAACGATGCTGGTAACATACTAACTGACCACCAGGTTACAGTGTTTACGAACTACACTGTGGTGAACTTGAGGTTAGCATTTGTGTGCCCACCAGTGGCTACTGGTGAACTGGCAATAGGGGAAGCTCAAAACCATCCCTTAAAAATTATGACTGAAAAAAGGTCATATTCAATCATTTAATAAAATTTTATTTACTTTAACTCCAAAAATCCAAAGGATTATCATGTGTTGCCAGTTCTACTTGTTAAGTTAGAATGTGCATTGATATTTATTGCCCTGTTTTGAATTCATTTAAATTACCATTGCAAAAACTCCGAAAACACTCAACATTACAGGTGTGGCCAGTTTTCATGAATGACGCATATCTGTCAACTCTAACGCATTCTGCGTGAAAATTCTGCGCTCAGCGGCTCGTGGGGCGCGTGTGGATTGGTCTGCGAGGCTCATGTAGCTGTAAGTCATGAGAATCCATTCTTTTCTACATTCTTAATTGCTGAATGTAGAAGGAAATGTCCGGCACGTTTCACAGCTTGTTGCTCAGTGAGCCTCGCGGGCTGTCCTGCGCCTTTCGCGAGCCACTCGACCACAGAATTTATGAAGACATGCTGATATTTTACGTCGTCATTTATGTGTGAAAGAAACACCTCAATTTTGTGAAGCAATGTATAACAACGCTATCAAAAATAAATTTGATTGTCATTTTAACAATTACTCATTTTACCGATAAGAAACTTTCTAATCAAGAAAAGTAAACTGCGACAGGTTTAGGTCATTCAGCACTGCAGGGTGAGGATTGAGCCTCCCTGTGCAGCAGCCAACGCACCGTCTGCGGTACCCAGTGCCCACTACTGTCAGTAATGCTCGAGTAGCGTTTGTGATGTTAGTGGTCGGTCGATCTCTTTCTCTCACTCCAGTTACATTTCAGTTGTACTCACTATATGGTGAGTGGAGGGTGAGTGTGAGTGTCGTTTCTGAATACGAGCCTAAGACTTTGTTGCTGAAGGTTTACAGAGTCTTGCCAGTCCTTGGTGTTACCTGGGCCTCTGTGGTAGCTCTGTGGGAGAGGTCATAGGTCATGAGAATTGGGTGCAGACTGGTTTGGCTCAGAGCCAGATAATCTGTGAAATCACTTCTAAAGAGATACTGTTGCCTGTAACAGAGGAACATGGAGCCTCAGGAACAGTGTCTGATAAAGGATGATGGTGAAATATCACTTCTAAAGAGGTACTGTCATCTGTAACAGAGGACCATGGAGCCTCAGGAACAGTGTCTGATAAAGGATGATGGTGAAATATCACTTCTAAAGAGATGCTGTCGTCTGTAACAGAGGACCATGGAGCCTCAGGAACAGTGTCTGATAAAGGATGATGGTGAAATATCACTTCTAAAGAGGTACTGTCATCTGTAACAGAGGACCATGGAGCCTCAGGAACAGTGTCTGATAAAGGATGATGGTGAAATATCACTTCTAAAGAGATGCTGTCGTCTGTAACAGAGGACCATGGAGCCTCAGGAACAGTGTCTGATAAAGGATGATGGTGAAATATCACTTCTAAAGAGGTACTGTCATCTGTAACAGAGGAACATGGAGCCTCAGAAACAGTGTCTGATAAAGGATGATGGTGAAATATCACTTCTAAAGAGATGCTGTCGTCTGTAACAGAGGAACATGGAGCCTCAGGAACAGTGTCTGATAAAGTATGATGGTGAAATATCACTTCTAAAGAGATACTGTCGTCTGTAACAGAGGAACATGGAGCCTCAGGAACAGTGTCTGATAAAGGATGATGGTGAAATATCACTTCTAAAGAGATACTGTCGTCTGTAACAGAGGAACATGGAGCCTCAGGAACTGTGTCTGATAAAGGATGATGGTGAAATATCACTTCTAAATAGATACTATCGTCTGTAACAGAGGAACATGGATCCTCAGGAACAGTTTCTGATAAAGGATGATGGTGAAATATCACTTCTTAAGAGATACTGTCGTCTGTAACAGAGGAACATGGAGCCTCAGGAACAGTGTCTGATAAAGGATTGATGGTGAAATATCACTTCTAAAGAGATGCTGTCGTCTGTAACAGAGGAACATGGAGCCTCAGGAACAGTGTCTGATAAAGGATGATGGTGAAATATCACTTCTAAAGAGATACTGTCGTCTGTAACAGAGGGACATGGAGCCTCAGGAACAGTGTCTGATAAAGGATGATGGTGAAATATCACTTCTAAAGAGATACTGTCGTCTGTAACAGAGGAACATGGAGCCTCAGGAACAGTGTCTGATAAAGGATGATGGTGAAATATCACTTCTAAAGAGATACTGTCATCTGTAACAGAGGAACATGGAGCCTCAGGAACTGTGTCTGATAAAGGATGATGGTGAAATATCACTTCTAAAGAGATACTGTCGTCTGTAACAGAGGAACATGGAGCCTCAGGAACTGTGTCTGATAAAGGATTGATGGTGAAATATCACTTCTAAAGAGATACTGTCGTCTGTAACAGAGGGACATGGATCCTCAGGAACAGTGTCTGATAAAGGATGATGGTGAAATATCACTTCTAAAGAGATACTGTCGTCTGTAACAGAGGAACATGGAGCCTCAGGAACAGTGTCTGATAAAGGATGATGGTGAAATATCACTTCTAAAGAGCTTGTGCAGTTGGTGGATATTCCAGTGTCAATTGTGTCAGTGAGTTTCATTTCCTCCTGAAACATAATGGACAGAAACATGTTACAGGAATCAGTGTCCATAAAGCTCAGCATTTGGGGGTGATGCAACATTAATTATCAGTTGGAAAACAGACTTTAACGTTATGAAAAATGTGCAGATTGATTGTCTGCTTTGAGTTTGAAAAATTACTTCATTTCTAAAACTATTGCTGAAGTGATCGTAAAAAAATTTATTTGGTTCATCCTAATTGTACAAAAGTACAATTATACTGACCAGCATTAATTATGCCTCACCTTAATTTCATGGCCAGCATAAAAATTATTCATATTTCTGTGTGTAATTGTGATCAAAGTGTATTAGGCCTCCTGACAAGATGGCAACATGTGAAATCAGGTTTTTGGCGCTTTTTAATGCCACTTCAGGCCGAAAAGGCTGAAATCAAGATATTTGTCACCAGGGCGAACTGCAGTGACGTCTTTCTGGGTCTGTTCATGAAATCTGGTCTCTCAGAAGGAGGCGAAAGCCACCCTGAGTCAGCTGATAAACATCACCATTAGATGGCTTATGAGGTGAGACCCTGATGAAAATGAGTAGAAACACACGCTTAGAAAGTTGCTAGCGTGCCTGCGCGTCTGTGCTCTTGCTACGTGGCAACACTGTCGTTATTCCATCACTGGAAAGGTTGACCTAAAGTTTGGGGGTATCTGTCTAGTGCCTGACTGTCCACAGTTTGACAGCTACGGTGAAAATTGAAGAATGGAGAATTCAAATTGAGTTATTGGATATCACGTGTGCATGTGTGCATCGTCACAGCCAATCAATGACTGGAACGGCTCACCGAGGTGATGTCAAAGGGGTCGAGTGTCTGAATCCACGGCCACAAATCACCTAACAGCTCCTAAAGTGGCATGTTAAACCCCCATTTGAGCCCATTTTCACCAAAGGCTCAGCTGTAGTACTGTTCAAAAGCGAAGGTTCCTCCAAACTAGAGGCAAGAAATCTAACCCTAAATCATGTGGTCGGTGCCCAGTTTGATCATTGGAAACATCGATCTGAATTTGTTATCCTCACTGCTGAGGACGCTGACAGTGATTTAGGGTAAAAATGGGCTGAAATGGGGCTGTTACATCCCACCTCTGCAGCTTTCAGGTGACTCTGACTGTGGATTCGGACCCCTGGTTCCCTTTAACAGGTGACTCTGACTGTGGATTCGGACCCCTGGTTCCCTTTAACAGGTGACTCTGACTGTGGATTCGGACCCCTGGTTCCCTTTAACAGGTGACTCTGACTGTGGATTCGGACCCCTGGTTCCCTTTAACAGGTGGCTCTGACTGTGGATTCGGACCCCTGGTTCCCTTTAACAGGTGACTCTGACTGTGGATTCGGACCCCTGGTTCCCTTTAACAGGTGACTCTGACTGTGGATTCGGACCCCTGGTTCCCTTTAACAGGTGACTCTGACTGTGGATTCGGACCCCTGGTTCCCTTTAACAGGTGACTCTGACTGTGGATTCGGACCCCTGGTTCCCTTTAACAGGTGACTCTGACTGTGGATTCGGACCCCTGGTTCCCTTTAACAGGTGACTCTGACTGTGGATTCGGACCCCTGGTTCCCTTTAACAGGTGACTCTGACTGTGGATTTGGACCCCTGGCTCCCTTTAACAGGTGACTCAGACGGTGAATTCAGACCCCTGGTTCCCGTTAACATCCCTTTGGTGAGCTGTGTGAGTTATTGGGCGCTTGTGATCACACACTCATGTTACCTGGATGGGCTCATGTAGACTGACCCTGATTCTCTGATTTACCTCATAGCTTATAAACTGTGGACAATCAGACACAGCACTCATGCTCCCAAAACTTTTGGGAAATCTTCCCAGTGACATAATAATGACAATGCTGTTTCCTAGCGACAGCGGGATGCACACACAGGAACGCAACTTTCTAAGGGTTTGTTCCTACTCTTTTCATCAAGTTCATGCCTCCTGAGCCATCTAATGATAATGTTTAACACAGACTCAGAGTAAATTTTTATTCGCCACATTTTGAAAGACTACATCAGGGCTGACGATAAGCGGTATCACATCACAAAATGTGATCAGGTTTTTTTTTGTTTATTTCTTCATGTATTTTTAAAATTTTGGCATCTCCAATCCCCCCCGAATCTGGAATGCCCAATTAGTGAACTATGTACAAGTCTTGCTCGTTTGCGACCCCTTACTGCCAACTCAGGAGAGTGAAGCCAGTTCACGGCTCTCCTCCACTGCTTCTTATTCACTCATTGGTTGAATCTTCGCAAGTTCAGAACGAGGGCGGAGGATACCCGGACATGAACAGACTTAGGCTACGGTCAAACAGCAGGTCTTGATGCACAATTCAGATTTTTTGGAGAAATACCATTTTTTTCGTGCTCATTCATATTACGCATTATATGTGAATTCTGTCAGTTTTGAGTAAGAACTGAATGTGACCCTGAAGTGACCCGCATGTGCAAAAGTGACCTGAGTTAATACGTGATCACGGAGGCATGCACTGTTTGGTGAGGGAAGTAAATAAGGAGGCATCTTGTCTAGGCATTTCAATGAGGTAAAGACGGATAAATGTGATCTAGCCATTGAGACAGCAGTCGCATTGCAAACTAGATGATGCGCACTCTATAGAGATGCTAACCCACGCCTCTTGTTGACCCTGTGACCTTGACCTTTGGAACTCAAAATGCAAATTTGGACAGGGTACCCTAGGATCATCTACCCCACAAAGTTTGGTCACCCTAGCTTCAGTGGTGGCCGAGCTGTCGTGCGGACAGACACACTCACACACACACACACAGACGGTGCTAAACTGTATACCCACGCGCCGCGTCGGGCGTGAGTAAATATCAGAAGCGTATTGGATTTAGGACCAGATATGAAAGTGGCCTGAGTCGGATTTTAAAAAAAATCGGCTTCATGCTGTTCAAACTGTCTTTAACAGATGGGATACTGGTCACATATGGGCAAAAAAATCGGATTTGCCTGCTGTCTGAGGTTATGTTCAGATTCCAGTCCAAATCCGATTTTTTTGCATATCCAATCAAAATCTGATCTTTCTGACTGACCGTTCTCATTACTCATTGCAAGTGATCACATCTGATCTCTGCGTCCCTATTGTGCAGTGCTCAGATCCGATATAAATTACACACACCTGGATTGATCAGGTAGAATTTTACTCAAACAATTCATCATGGACGACAGAGGATTGATTTTGGAAATCTATCAAATTATTTTGCGTAGCCGTGGTGCGAATGCTTTGCAATTTGCAAGAAAACTCCAGAAATGGAAGAGGTTGCTGTGTTCTTCTTTATTTTTTGCAGCGGTCACAACTGGCATGGCACCATGGCACGCACTGAATCAATCACTTCCGTTGCACAGAATTACGTTGTAATTGTTTGTCACGGTGCAAATGACGAAAGGGGCACATTCAAATCCTATTCAAGTGGTTAGACTGTTCAGATCGAGACAAATCCAATTGGAATTGCAATTGAAACCATTTCCATATGTGGATTGAATCAGATTTGGAAAAATCGCATTTCATTTGGTTTTCTGCTGTTCAGACCACCCGAAATTCAAGCTAGATACAATCTGGGTAAGCAGTCTGAACAAGGACTGAACGTAGCCAAAGAATCTTCCTGATGCGCGCCCGTCTGGTCAACAGGAGGCGCTTGAGCAACGAACAAGGCAACTATTATTTTCCCTTCCCGGCAGTCCCTTCCTAATTTGCAACCCTGTAGCGCAATCTCCAATTGTGCGCTACTGTGAAAAAGTTTTGACCATTGCCGGCTGGTACAAGGTGGGGATTGACTTCGCGACGCAATAGTCACTTCTGCTTCGCAACGTGATGCTTTACTGAGTGAGCTATCCGGCAGCCCCAATCAGGGTTTATTTTTTTTTTAAATGTGCCAATCTGCTACAAGCTTTTGAAATCCCCATCGCATATTTTGCGATACAGTCTTCAGATAATACGAACAAAAGTTTTAGTCCAGTTTTGAACGAAAACAGGCTCCAACAGTCCTACATCTGAAACCATGGCAGCGAGTGGAATGACCACATTTTTCTACCTCCGCCATAGTCCTGACCACAGAGCTTAAGAAAACACTTGCGTGGACAATGTCATTGGCTGAACCAACCGCAAAACATGAGATGCGTCTGCCATCTTGTGTAAGGAAGCGGCGGCGGAATTCTGCAAACACTGTAGGTGTGTATGCGACTTGATATAATGAAATGAGAAACACTGGACTGGTGACACACATCAGCCTACAAGCACAACCATTATTTAATAAATTATTTTTTTGTTTACAGGTGTTTGTTGTCAGGAAATTCTTAATGGTTAGTTCTTAAAAACTTCAATTGAAATTTACTGTAAATTTAAATGAAAGAGTTGTATATTTATGTCTAAAGAATGCTGTTTTCATATGTTGAACACATGTACATCTGCATTTGCAGCTTGAATTCCTATAGTGCTCTTTATTCTAGATTGTGGCAATTTTTTATTTTAATATTTAAATGTTCATCATGGTTCGTAATAAGTACCAGTATTAATTTTTTTCACAGTAAAAATATTATGTATGATAAAGATCAGTCCTGAATATTCACTCATTCACAGCCTGAGCCAGGTGAGTGGCTTAGGTAGAACCGACTAAAACTTAGTCATTCCTATTCAGTTACCAAGTTTCTACATGTTAGCTGTAAGTGGGACCCAGTTGGTAAGTCCAAGTAGTTTTAACACTGAAATGCTACTGTAACTCAACTGCCTTGGTCTTCATTAGGTTCTGTTGATTAGTGTTAGTACTATTAGCAAAGTCTTCTAAGAGTCGAAAATAAAAAGTAAAAATGCATTTACAGACGTCTTTGTTAAGTTTTATTTTTGCTACACAGTTCTGAAAAAAATGCTACAAAATGCGACAGACTTCTAGAGACTACGCAGTTATTTTGGGCTGGGCCGTGAATAGCAGCCAGGCCCCTATAAACGCGAATGTCACTGAGTATCTGACTGACTGACTGAGTGACTGACTGCCTGAGTGATCAAGTTCAATGATTGGCTGGCTGGCGGGGAAGAGGTTCAGCGATTGGTCGGCCGGTGGGGAAGAACCTTAACGACTGGTTGCCCGAGGACTGACTTCAGTGATTGGTCGGCCGGCGGGCAAGAACTTCAACGATTGGTTGGCTGACGATTAGATGGCTGGCTGGCCGGGCGTTCGTCTCCTCGTATCTCTACTACGAAGCAAGTTCAACAGAGACAGGTTATATTTCAGTGAGTCGGCTCAACAAACCTGAACTCGCAATCAGAGATAATTGGTACCTCAACAGTGGTTGTAATCTTTCTTTGTTAATCTCCTTTTTGTTTTTCAACACTCTCATCAAAAATGCGTTTCATGCGTCTATATCCGCTCACAAAATGATTGATCGGGAAATTATGATCGAGATTTATGTTCATTCGTGTTGGTTGATGTATGCACTCGTTCGTTGGATGTAATGCAAGTCGTTGCTGGGTTATAAATAAAATCTTTTAAAAAAATAAAGAAACTCTCCTTAGAGGAGTGGGTCGTCATTATGGACAGTTATGAAGAATGTAACAATATAAAAAACAGCAAAAAGCAACACTGTTGCTGCTATTAAGGCCAGAGAGGAATTCTGGCGGAAAATTGCTGACCGCAAGTCTTCTGATGAAGGACTAATGGAAATCACATCAGTTTCTCAGCCAAATCAAACCAAAGGAAATTAAATTATAGAATGAACTTTCTTATTTCTCGGCTATTTCTCATGATCTTGCTGATCACTACAAAGCCTTTTCGAGAGCTTTCAATAGGTCATAAATTCATTAAAATTCATTGCATTTCATTTTTTTGGTCAAATAATTAACCATATTCATTCATCACCAATAATAAATAACGCTTTATGTAAACACATGGCAGCTCCTTCAGTCAAACATGTTTATTAAGCGGTATTACTTGAAACTGTGGATTCTGTGTCCATAACGAGCCCAAAGACGAAACATGGGGGGAAAAAGGAATCTTTGAAGTTTGTTCTTACACCCTCACTATATAAACTGTCATGTTTTCACAGAAGTGATGTCACGTTCCCGTTAGCACAACTGTAACGACAACTTTATTGTTTCATTATGATTCAGGAACATACATACATGCTTTATCTGCCATCTACATCTGCTGCTGCTAGCTCTCAAATTCACATTCACTAAATCAGTAACTGCTGCCCTTACTCTAGCTCTTTGTATTCAAATGTATAAGTTGCTTTTTATATGTTTTCCTTACTCAAGACCCCCCCACCTCCCACTACCTCACTCTCACACTCACTCACTCACTCACTCACTCCCTCTTTCCCTCTCTCATTCACTCCCACTACCTCACTCACACTCTCTCTCTTTCACAATCTCACTCACTCCCACTACCACACTCACACTCATTCACTCACTGACTCACTCTTTCACACTCTCACTCACTCCCACTACCACACTCACACTCATTCACTCACTCACTCTCTCACTCACTCACTCTTTCACACTCTCACTCAATTCAATTCAAGTGAGCTTTATTGGCATGACGTACATTATCCATACATATTGCCAAAGCATGAACTTTTTTTTTTTTTTTTGAGAACAGAGAAAGATATATATATATATATATATACATACACATATACATACATATACACACACACACACATACAACACATATGCAGTGTGTATATATAAAGTATAAAGAAATGCAACGCAAGCAAGACCTATTAAAGAATACATTAATAAATGAGATGAAAGAAAAAGAAAATAAAATTATAAGAGGAAATGCAAAAAAAAAAAAAAAACAGATTTTGTGCGGGTGCAGTATTTTAGGGTGTGCTGATGGTCGCCCTGTCCCTCAGGCTGTGACAGGCTGCCACATATTGCGCAGCGATTGCTGCTGTCTCTCCTTCTCCAAGCACTATAGGAATTTTTATATTGTTGGGTAATTTTTGGAAGTTTTGAATTTTGGAGTGGAATTTTTCAAAGTATTTGTGTCTAATGCCCTCATATTTTTCACACTGAAGGAGGAAGTGCATCTCTGTCTCAACCTCACCTGTCATACAGTGACCACATATTCTCTCCATTCTGGGTTTCCATGATTTCTTATGTCTGCCTGTTTCTATGGCCAGGCTGTGGTCACTGAGCCTGTACTCGGTCAGGATCTGTCTCTGCTTTATATCTCTGACGGTGAAGAGATATTCTGCCTGTTTCTATGGTCAGACTGTGGTCACTGAGCCTGTACTCGGTCAGGATCTGTCTCTGCTATATATCTCTGACGGTGAAGAGATATTCTGCCTGTTTCTATGGTCAGACTGTGGTCACTGAGCCTGTACTCGGTCAGGATCTGTCTCTGCTTTATATCTCTGACGGTGAAGAGATATTCTGCCTGTTTCTATGGTCAGACTGTGGTCACTGAGCCTGTACTCGGTCAGGATCTGTCTCTGCTTTATATCTCTGACGGTGAAGAGATATTCTGCCTGTTTCTATGGTCAGACTGTGGTCACTGAGCCTGTACTCGGTCAGGATCTGTCTCTGCTTTATATCTCTGACGGTGAAGAGATATTCTGCCTGTTTCTATGGTCAGACTGTGGTCACTGAGCCTGTACTCGGTCAGGATCTGTCTCTGCTTTATATCTCTGACGGTGAAGAGATATTCTGCCTGTTTCTATGGTCAGACTGTGGTCACTGAGCCTGTACTCGGTCAGGATCTGTCTCTGCTTTATATCTCTGACGGTGAAGAGATATTCTGCCTGTTTCTATGGTCAGACTGTGGTCACTGAGCCTGTACTCGGTCAGGATCTGTCTCTGCTTTATATCTCTGACGGTGAAGAGATATTCTGCCTGTTTCTATGGCCAGACTGTGGTCACTGAGCCTGTACTCGGTCAGGATCTGTCTCTGCTTTATATCTCTGACGGTGAAGAGATATTCTGCCTGTTTCTATGGTCAGACTGTGGTCACTGAGCCTGTACTCGGTCAGGAACTGTCTCTGCTTTATATCTCTGACGGTGAAGAGATATTCTGCCTGTTTCTATGGTCAGACTGTGGTCACTGAGCCTGTACTCGGTCAGGATCGGTCTCTGCTTTATATCTCTGACGGTGAAGAGATATTCTGCCTGTTTCTATGGTCAGACTGTGGTCACTGAGCCTGTACTCGGTCAGGATCTGTCTCTGCTTTATATCTCTGACGGTGAAGAGATATTCTGCCTGTTTCTATGGTCAGACTGTGGTCACTGAGCCTGTACTCGGTCAGGATCTGTCTCTGCTTTATATCTCTGACGGTGAAGAGATATTCTGCCTGTTTCTATGGTCAGACTGTGGTCACTGAGCCTGTACTCGGTCAGGATCTGTCTCTGCTTTATATCTCTGACGGTGAAGAGATATTCTGCCTGTTTCTATGGTCAGACTGTGGTCACTGAGCCTGTACTCGGTCAGGATCTGTCTCTGCTTTATATCTCTGACGGTGAAGAGATATTCTGCCTGTTTCTATGGTCAGACTGTGGTCACTGAGCCTGTACTCGGTCAGGATCTGTCTCTGCTTTATATCTCTGACGGTGAAGAGATATTCTGCCTGTTTCTATGGTCAGACTGTGGTCACTGAGCCTGTACTCGGTTAGGATCTGTCTCTGCTTTATATCTCTGACGGTGAAGAGATATTCTGCCTGTTTCTATGGTCAGACTGTGGTCACTGAGCCTGTACTCGGTCAGGATCGGTCTCTGCTTTATATCTCTGACGGAGAAGAGATATTCTGCCTGTTTCTATGGTCAGACTGTGGTCACTGAGCCTGTACTCGGTCAGGATCTGTCTCTGCTTTATATCTCTGACGGTGAAGAGATATTCTGCCTGTTTCTATGGTCAGACTGTGGTCACTGAGCCTGTACTCGGTCAGGATCTGTCTCTGCTTTATATCTCTGACGGTGAAGAGATATTCTGCCTGTTTCTATGGTCAGACTGTGGTCACTGAGCCTGTACTCGGTCAGGATCTGTCTCTGCTTTATATCTCTGACGGTGAAGAGATATTCTGCCTGTTTCTATGGTCAGACTGTGGTCACTGAGCCTGTACTCGGTCAGGATCTGTCTCTGCTTTATATCTCTGACGGTGAAGAGATATTCTGTCTGTTTCTATGGTCAGACTGTGGTCACTGAGCCTGTACTCGGTCAGGATCTGTCTCTGCTTTATATCTCTGACGGTGAAGAGATATTCTGCCTGTTTCTATGGTCAGACTGTGGTCACTGAGCCTGTACTCGGTCAGGATCTGTCTCTGCTTTATATCTCTGACGGTGAAGAGATATTTTGTCTGTTTCTATGGTCAGACTGTGGTCACTGAGCCTGTACTCGGTCAGGATCTGTCTCTGCTTTATATCTCTGACGGTGAAGAGATATTCTGCCTGTTTCTATGGTCAGACTGTGGTCACTGAGCCTGTACTCGGTCAGGATCTGTCTCTGCTTTATATCTCTGACGGTGAAGAGATATTCTGCCTGTTTCTATGGTCAGACTGTGGTCACTGAGCCTGTACTCGGTCAGGATCTGTCTCTGCTTTATATCTCTGACGGTGAAGAGATATTCTGTCTGTTTCTATGGTCAGACTGTGGTCACTGAGCCTGTACTCGGTCAGGATCTGTCTCTGCTTTATATCTCTGACGGTGAAGAGATATTCTGCCTGTTTCTATGGTCAGACTGTGGTCACTGAGCCTGTACTCGGTCAGGATCTGTCTCTGCTTTATATCTCTGACGGTGAAGAGATATTCTGTCTGTTTCTATGGTCAGACTGTGGTCACTGAGCCTGTACTCGGTCAGGATCTGTCTCTGCTTTATATCTCTGACGGTGAAGAGATATTCTGCCTGTTTCTATGGTCAGACTGTGGTCACTGAGCCTGTACTCGGTCAGGATCTGTCTCTGCTTTATATCTCTGACGGTGAAGAGATATTCTGCCTGTTTCTATGGTCAGACTGTGGTCACTGAGCCTGTACTCGGTCAGGATCTGTCTTTGCTTTATATCTCTGACGGTGAAGAGATATTCTGCCTGTTTCTATGGTCAGACTGTGGTCACTGAGCCTGTACTCGGTCAGGATCTGTCTTTGCTTTATATCTCTGACGGTGAAGAGATATTCTGCCTGTTTCTATGGTCAGACTGTGGTCACTGAGCCTGTACTCGGTCAGGATCTGTCTCTGCTTTATATCTCTGACGGTGAAGAGATATTCTGCCAGTTTATATTCTCGTTTTAGGGCCCGATAGCATTCAAGTTTGTGCTGAGATTTTGTGTCAGTGTCCCAATGGTCCAGATAAGAGAGTTTGATGCGTTTCATAATTTGATTCACTCTAATTTGAGTTTGCAAAGCATTGCTGGTCTCAAATTGATTTGTTAGTTGGCCAATGGAACTTTGGTTGGTTAATTTCAGGACCAGCCGACAGAGGGGACTGGTGTTAGGGCTGAGCTCTTGGGTTTTGAGAGCCTCAAACTGGAGGGAGTTCTGTGGACTTGACTGGAGGTGTAGCCAGAATTTCAGTGATCTTTTTTGGACTGGGATAATTAGTGGGATCGGCCTAATTCTGCTCTACTTGCATTCGTTGGGGTTTTTCTAGGGATTTTTAAAATGTTTCTACAGAATTCTGCATGTAGAGTCTCTGTTGGTTGTTTGTCCCACTTACAGAACTCAAGATTACTGAGTGGACCCCACACCTCACATCCATACAGCGCAATGGGCAGGATTACACTATCAAAGATTTTGCACCAAATTTGAATTGGGATAGTAATTCCTTGGAATTGCTTTTTAATTGCAAAAAATGCTCTACGAGCCTTTTCTTTTAGTGCATTCACTGCTGAATCAAAGTTCCCAGAGGCACTTATTCGAAGCCCTAAGTAGTCATAATATAAAGAAGGCTCTCAGGCGGTGTTTCCTAGAGTGAAATAATGTCTGGTTTCCTGGCATCTGGCTTTTTTCTGGAAGATGACTATCTTGGTTTTTGCCAAATTTACTGTCAGGGCCCAGTTCTGGCAGTATTTCTCCAGCAGATCCAGATGCTGCTGTAATCCCTGTTCTGTGGCTGACAGCAGCACCAGGTCATCTGCACAGAGAAGACATTTGACTTCCTTATCATTAAGGGTGAGACCAGGAGCTGCAGATTGTTCCAGTAACACCGCTAACTCATTAATGTAAATGTTGAACAAAGTAGGACTCAGACTGCAGCCCTGTCTCACCCCACGCCCTTGAGTGAAGTATTCTGTTCTTTTGTCACCAATTTTTACTGCACATTTGTTGTCTGAATACATTGATTTGATGATGTCATATACTTTACCCCCTACACCTGATTGTATAATTTTGTAATGTAAACCTGTGTGCCAAATGGAGTCGAATGCCTTCTTGAAGTCAACAAAACAAGCAAAAATTTTTCCCTTTTTTGTTTGGTGGACATGGTGGTTTATTGGGGTGTGTAGGGTGTAAATATGATCTGTTGTTCGATAATTTGGTAAGAATCCAATTTGACTTTTACTAAAGACATTGTGTTCAATAAGAAAGGCCTGTATTTGGGCGTTAAGGATACAGCAGAAAACCTTCCCCAGGTTACTCACTCCCACTACCACACTCACACTCTCACTCTTTCACACTCTCACTCACTCCCACACTCACACTCTTATCTTTCACACTCTCACTCACTCCCACTACCACACTCTCACTCTTTCACACTCTCACTCACTCCCACTACCACACTCACACTCTCACTCTTTCACAATCTCACTCCCACTACCTCACTCACACTCTCACTCTCTCACACTGTCACTCACTCCCACTACCACACTGTCACTCTTTCTCAATCTCACTCACTCCCACTACCACACTCACACTCTTCCACACTCTCACTCACTCCCACTACCACACTCACACTCTCGCTCTTTCACAATCTCACTCCCACTACCTCACTCACACTCTCACTCTCTCACACTGTCACTCACTCCCACTACCACACTGTCACTCTTTCTCAATCTCACTCACTCCCACTACCACACTCACACTCTTCCACACTCTCACTCACTCCCACTACCACACTCTCACTCTTTCACACTCTCACTCACTCCCACTACCACACTCACACTCTTTCACACTCTCACTCACTTCCACTACCACACTCTCACTCTTTCACACTCTCACTCACTACCACTACCACACTCTCACTCTTTCACAATCTCACTCACTCCCACTACCACACTCACACTCTTTCAGACTCTCACTCACTCCCACTACCACACTCACACTCTTTCACAATCTCACTCACTCCCACTACCACACTCACACTTTCACAATCTCACTCACTCCCACGACCTTACTCACACTCTCACTCTTTCACACTCTCACTCACTCCCACTACCACACTCACACTCTTTCACAATCTCACTCACTCCCACTACCACACTCACACTTTCACAATCTCACTCACTCCCACGACCTTACTCACACTCTCACTCTTTCGTACTCTCACTCACTCCCACTACCTCACTCGCACTCTCACTCTTTCACACTCTCACTCACTCTCACTACCACACTCTCACTTTTTCACACTCTCACTCACTCTCACTACCACACTCTCACTTTTTCACAATCTCACTCCCACTCTCACTCTTTCACACTCTCACTCACTCCCACTACCTCACTCACACTCTGTCTTTCACACTCTCACTCACTCCTACTACCTCACTCACACTCTCACTCTTTCACTCACTCCCACTACCTCACTCACACTCTCTCACAATCTCACTCACTCCCACTACCTCACTCACACTCTCACTCTTTCCCACTCTCACTCACACCCACTACCTCACTCACACTCTCACTCTTTCACACTCTCACTCACTCCCACTACCACACTCACAGTCTCACAATCACTCACTCTCTCACTCACTCTTTCACACTCTCACTCACTCCCTCTACCACACTCACAGTCTTACAATCACTCTCTCACTCACTCTTTCACACTCTCACTCCCTCTACCTCACTCGCTCCCACTATCTCTCACACTCTCACTCACGCACTCACTCTTTCACACTCTCACTCACTCCCACTACCTCACACACTCTTTTACACTCTCACTCACTCCCACTACCTCACTCACACACTCACTCTTTTACACTCTCACTCACTCCCACGCTCTCACACTCTCGCTCTCATAATCCCTCACACTCTCACTCTTTCATGCTCTCCCACTCCCTTTACCTCACTCACTCTCACCCCCTCTCTCACACTCTCACTCTTTCACGCTCTCCCACTCCCTCCATCTCACTCACTCCCACTATCTTACTCCCACTCTCACACTCTCCCCGCCCCCTTTGTAAATACTTAATCAGCTCCAGCTCATTACCAAACTTACACTTCATATAACTGCGTGACCTTTGCCCCATTTAACACCCTTTTCTTGGGCCCACATTCTCATACAGCACTTGGCGGCCCAGCTGTATACTCGGTTCCACCGAGTCTTGTTCTTAAGGGCAGCCCTGCAGATGGTGTGAAGAGAATCAAAATGGTGTCATTTGATTTTGCCCTGGTGACAAAAATCTTGATTTTAGTTTTTTCAGCCTGCAATGACATAAACGCTTCTCAAAGACCTAATTCTGCATTAGGAGCTCTGGGCAGGAGGCATCAGACACTATTGTTACACATCATGAACATACATCTTTTGTATTTTGGCAATGAAAATAAGGTGGTGCATCTTTAATGCTGGTCATTATATATATTCTCTATAACTGCAATCGGATGTAATTTTTTGTTGATTTGTTGTATTTATGACAATTTCATATTGAAAGGTCTTTTATGCTTTTTAAAGTATGGACATTGCTCTGTTTAATGTCAAGTACTGTAGTTTCATATTTTTTTATCTCTGTTATTGAATATGAATAGTTATTTCTCATATTTCCTCTCCGCAGATAAATCCCTCAGAAGAGCCCAGCAGGCGCTGAAATCCCATCTGAAGCAGAGGTTCGAATGCATATTTGAAGGTTCAGTGCAGCAGGGCCCCTCAACGCTCCTGAATGAGATCTATACAGAGCTGTACATCACAGAGGGGGGCAGTGGGGGGGTCAGTAATGAACACGAGGTCAGACTGATCGAGACGGCGTCCAGGAGACAAACCACACAGGAGACTGCAGTCCTCTGCAATGACATCTTTAAGCCTTTACCTGGACAAGAGAAACGCATCAGAACTGTGCTCACAAAGGGCATCGCTGGCATCGGGAAAACCGTCTCTGTGCAGAAGTTCATTCTGGATTGGGCAGAAGGAAGAGCCAATCAGGACATTGATTTTATCTTCAGTCTTCCTTTCAGAGACCTGAATCTGAAGAAGGACACAGAATTCAGTCTAATGCAGCTTCTGCAGCTCTACTGCCCTCAGCTGAAAGAGATTAAAAGCATTAACAGCGATGGAGTCAAAGTCCTGTTTATCTTTGATGGTCTGGACGAGTGTCGACTTCCTCTAGATTTCCAGAGCAATGAGATCTGCTGTGATGTCACAGAGTCATCATCAGTGGATGTGCTGCTGACCAATCTGATTCAGGGGAATCTGCTCCCCTCTGCTCTCCTCTGGATCACCTCCCGCCCTGCAGCAGCCAATCAGATCCCTCCTGAGTGCGTCCACCGGGTGACAGAGGTACGAGGGTTCAGTGACCCACAGAAGGAGGAGTACTTCAGGAAGAGGGTCAGAGATCAGGAAAAGGCCGACAGGATCATCTCACACATAAAGTCAGTCAGGAGTCTCTACATCATGTGTCACATTCCAGTGTTCTGCTGGATCTCTGCTGCTGTTCTGGAGACACTGTTGGGTGGAGCAGAGAGGGGAGATCTGCCCAAAACTCTGACTGAAATGTACACTCACTTCCTGCTCATTCAGACTCGTGTGAAGAATGATAAGTATCAGGGCACCAGAGAGACAAACCCAAAGGAGACGTCAGCATCAGATACACAAATCATCCTGAAACTGGGGCGGCTGGCTTTTGCACAGCTGAAGAAGGGTAATCTGATATTCTATGAAGAGGACCTGAGGGAGAGCAGCATTGATGTGAGGGCAGCTTCAGTGTACTCTGGGGTGTGTACAGAGATCTTTAAAGAGGAGTGTGGGCTGCATCAGGAGAAGGTTTACTGCTTTGTGCATCTGAGCATTCAGGAGTATCTGGCTGCCTTGTTTGTGTTTCATTCCTGTGTAAATGAGAACAGAAATGAGCTCAGAGCAGAAGGATCAGATCCTCACAGGGACAGAGATCAGCTGTCTGAGTTACACAGGACTGCAGATCCTCACAGTGACAGAGATCAGCTGTCTGAGTTACACAGGACTGCAGTGGATCAGGCCTTAGAGAGTAAGAATGGACACCTGGACCTTTTCCTCCGATTCCTTCTGGGCCTCTCGCTGGACTCCATTCAGACTCTCTTACGAGGAATACTGACAGAGAAAGGATGTAGTTCACCTGTTCCAGACCCACAAACAGGAAGCAGATCACCTGTACCAGACCCACAAACAGGAAGCAGAACTGATCCAGGAAAACACAAAACAGGCTCCCACATCACTTTCTTTGACAGATTACGCACATTGAAACAGAAAAGGAGAAAAATCAAATCACCTGTACCTGACCCACAGACAGAGAGCAGATCAGACAGCATTAAGGAAACAGTCCAGTACATTAAGGAGAGGATCAGAGAGGAATCTTCAGCAGACAGAACCATCAACCTGTTCCACTGTCTGAATGAGCTGAATGACGCCTCTCTAGTGCAGGAGATCCAGCGATTCCAGAGATCAGGGAAACTCTCTGATAAAGAGCTGGAGCCGCACCAGTGTTCAGCCCTGGCCTTTGTGTTACTGACGTCAGAGCAGGTCCTGGATCAGTTTGACCTGAAGACCTACAGAACATCAGCAGCAGGTTATCAGAGGCTGGTACCAGTAATCAGGAACTGCAGGAAGGCCATGTAAGTAAAATGGTGTCATCAGTAACGCTGATTATTTACTGCAGATTTTATCTCCACATTTTCAGTGTTTGCTCACAATAAAATGCAGTTAAATTGTTGGGAAGGAATTAATTAGTGTTATGGCCCCAATTTGTTATTACAATTTACAACACAACAGCTACAGCAAGGGATGACAGACACAGTTTTAAAAACTTAAAACACATTTAATTTTTAAACAAAGACAAAGACTAATAACAACTAACTAACTGACCAAGATTGATTAGTAAAAAAAAACAGAAATATTTACAGTCCCTTTGTTTGTTGGTTTCCTGGTGATGTGCTGGGTGAGGAAAAAGGCTCAAACACAGGCAAAAATCCACAGAAGAAACTTCACAGGTCTTGAACAGAAATGACAGGTCTGGTCACACGTATCCTTCTTCTTGCAATTTCTCCTACTACTTTACTGTCTCAATTCTTTTCCTGATATACTCTTTTGCAGACCCCACCCACATTTAGACCTTTTTTTTTTTATTTTCGGGGACTTGCCCCAGACATGTCCAGGACATGTCTAAACATAGCTCCAGTCTGAGCTGAATAAAAAAAAGGTAAATACTGCCATCCAGTGGCCTATATTCACATTACACCTCCATTCCAAAAGGGAAAAATTTTGACTCATAAAGGCAAAATTTTTCTTTTCAATACAAAATGGTTAAGTGAACACTTGTCTATATATACATATCATACAATATTCAAATAAACACATGATATATATATACATATTCAAACACGGGATAAGCAATCAGCAATTACATTGTCTGTACCCTTCACATGCTTAGTTTCCAAGTCAAACTCCTGTAAAATCAAACTCCAATTCAACAATCTCCGATTCTTGTTTTTCATCTTACTCAAAAACATTAACGGATTGTGGTCAGTGTACACAATCATTGACTTTTCCCCTGTACAAACATAAACCTCAAAGTGTTGTAAAGAAAGGACGAGAGCCAACAGTTCCTTCTCTATTGTGGAATAGTTCGTTTGGTGGCGATTGAACTTCCTGGAGAAGTATGCCACGGGATGCTCAATGTCATCAGAGTCACTCTGTAGGAGCACAGATCCACAAGCTTGGTCGCTAGCATCGACCGCGATGGAGAACGGTTTGTTGAAGTCAGGAGATTTGAGCACGGGGAAGTGACACAGCAGAGACTTCAGGCGATCGAAGGCTCTCTGGCATGCATCATCCCAGGTGAACTTTACGCCTTTCTTCAGTTGGTTAGTTAGACTGAGAGCAATCTTAGCAAAGTTCTTGCAGAACTTGCGGTAGTACCCGATCATTCCAAGGAAGCGGCGCAAAGCTTTTTTGTTGTCAGGAACTGGAAAGTCCATGATGGCTTGGACTTTAGCATTTATGGGTGCCACCTTACCCTGGCCTATGACGTAGCCAAGATAGGTGACAGTAGCACAACCAAAGTCACTCTTGCTCAGGTTAACAGTCAGGTTAGCCTGGGTCAGGCGCTGGAACAACGTCTCTACATCTTTTAGATGTTCTTCCCAGGAGTCACTCCATGTGATCAGGTCATCGATGTACGCACCCGTGTGTGGCAATCCGGCGATTGTAGACTGTATCATCCTTTGGAACGTGGCTGGGGCATTTTTCATGCCAAAGGGTAGGACTTCATACTGGTACAATCCAGATGGTGTGGCAAAAGCAGAGATGCTCTTAGCCCTCTCCGTTAAAGGCACACACCAATAACCTTTCAATAAATCAATCTTGGTCAGAAACTTTGCTTGCCCTACTCTATCAATACAATCATCAATCCTAGGTATTGGAAACACATCAGTTCTAGTTACAGCATTTACTTTGCGATAATCTGTACAGAATCTAGTACTTCCATCAGGTTTTGGAACTAGCACACAGGGTGAACTCCAATCTGAGTTGGAGGGTCTGATAATATCATGTTCTAACATGTACTCAACCTCTTTCTCAGCAATCTTTCTCTTTTCAGGATTCATCCGGTACGGATGCTGTTTTATTGGTTTGGCATCACCAACATCTACATCATGAGAGGCTATAGAAACTCTCTTTGGAACATCAGGAAACAAATCCTCATATTTCTTGATCAACCTCTCAAACTGATCTCTCTGTGAGGGTTCTAAGTGCTGGAGTTTTACATCAAGATTTTGCAACACTTCAGAATTTGACAATTTACATGAAAGAACTTCAGCTTTAATTCTAGGTTCATCATCTTGAAACTCCCCCTCATCTTCACAAATCTCGGCCATAGGAGAATCTGAAGTGACAGCTGCAACCCTAGCATTTCTGCCATGATAAGGCTTCAGCATGTTAATGTGACACAATTGTTTTGGTTTTCTCCTATCTGGAGTCTTCACAATGTAATTGAGATCATTAAGTTTTGTCAGAATTTCATAAGGACCATGAAATCTAGCCTGCAATGGATTGGACTGCAAGGGAAACAACACAAGGACCTTGTCTCCTGGTTTAAACTCACGGCTTCTAGCCTTATGATCATACCAAGTTTTCATTTTTCCCTGACTTGATTTCAAGTTCTCTTTGGCTAGGTCACAAGCTGCACGCAATCTTTCCTTGAACTTGCTAACATAGTCTAACAGATTGATATGCTGTTCTTTCTCTTGCCATTGTTCACTCAATAATAGCAAAGGTCCTCTCACTTCATGACCAAACACTAGCTCAAATGGACTGAATCCAGTAGACTCCTGCACTGCTTCTCTAGCTGCAAACAACAGCAAATGAACACCTTCATCCCAGTCTTTCTCATGGTCATAACAATAAGTCCTCATCATTGTCTTGAGAGTGGAATGAAACCGCTCTAAGGCACCCTGACTCTCTGGATGATAGGCACTATAAAGAATCTGCTTTGCACCTAGTTCATACACAACCTGCTGAAACAATCCTGAAGTGAAATTGCTACCTTGGTCTGACTGAATTTCCCTGGGAAGGCCAAACAACGTGAAGAACTTTATCAAAGCCTTTGAGATTTCAGTTGCCTTGATGTTACGTAGAGGTATGGCTTCAGGGAATCTGGTAGATGCACACATGATTGTCAACAAGTACTGATTTCCAGATCTAGTCTTGGGTAATGGACCAACACAATCAACAATGACCTTAGAGAATGGCTCCCCAAATGCTGGGATAGGCTGCAATGGAGCTACAGGTGGGTCTAACTGGTGTTTTCCAACTACCTGACAAGTGTGACAGGTTTTGCAAAAGTTGGAAACGTCTTTCCGAAGCCCAGGCCAAAAGAAGTGTTTCATGATCTTATCAAAAGTCTTGTTAACACCAAGATGACCTCCAAAAGGTAAACTATGAGCCATTGTTAAGATCTCATTCCTGTAGACCTTCGGAACAACAATTTGCCTGACCACTGCCCAATCTGCATTGGCAGGGATATCAGGAGGGCGCCACTTCCGCATCAGCACACCATCCTTGAGATAATACCCAACTGGAACTGCGTCTATTTCTTTATCAGGAAGGGCTCTCCTCTTTAGTACACAAATTTCAGGATCATTAGTTTGCTCCTCAATCAACCGCTTTCTGGACAGAGACAAGTCTCCAGACACATCAGAATCACCAGACCCATCCGGCTGGCTGAATAGAGAACTGATAAAAGTATCTGATAAGTCCTCAAACGGAGAAACCATAGTTGGCCGATCAGAGTCATGAGGCGAACCACCTGAGTCCTGACTATTCAATGTGCTGGACGGCACAACAACATCTTCTTCTTTAGCCTTCTTGGCCATAGCACGAGTCACTGCGCAAGAAGGATACAGAGATGGGTCCTCATCCCCATCTTCAGTGCTCGGCTGTGAAGTAAGATGTACAGGGGGAACTACTTTGCCCCCAGCCAGGTCATTGCCTAGCAACAGAGAAACACCCTTTATAGGTAGACTTGATATAAGTCCCACCTTTACCTGTCCTGTAACTAAATCTGACTTCAAGAATATAGAGCACAGGGGTACAGATACAGTCCTCCCTTCAATACCTTGTACAAGTATGAAATCCCCTGAAGCGGTCTCATCACGTAACTCCAAGGAGTCCATCAACAAAAGTGACTGAGAAGCTCCGGTATCCCTTAGGATATATATGGGGACAGGAGTAGTATGCTCATTCAGAGCCACAAATCCCTCTGACACAAATGGAAGAAATTCCTCCCTCACGAAGTCAGCTGTATCAGGCTTTTTAGCCCCACAAGAAGCAGGCAATTTAGCAGATCGGTTATCTACTACAGGGGTTTCTAAACTTGTTTTCACAAAGGCATTTGGTTTGGTATCCTTGTCTTTTTCTTTCTTAGCTTTAAGGATCCAACAGTTAGTTGTAACATGACCAGATTTCTTGCAATAACTGCAAACTAGACCACTTTTGTCACTGTCAGCTCTCACACTTTGATCAGACCTGTTACTGGATTTCTGAGCACCATCACCAGATTTGTCTTTGTCTTTGGGTGAAGAATCTTGGGTATCACCATAACCCTTTTTCTGAAATTGGGACCATCTATTGTTACTGCTAGACTGAAATTTGGACTTATGTGTGAGAACATATTCATCTGCAAATTTGGCAGCTGATTGCAAATTTAGTGCTTGCTTCTCATTAAGGTAGGTCTTAACATCATCCTTAACACAGTTCTTGAATTCTTCAACTAACACCATCTCTTTTAGTGAGTTGAAATCATCCTTGACCTCCATAGAAGCACACCAGCGCTCAAAGCAAACTTTCTTCTCATTAGCAAATTCCACATAAGTCTGATTTTCATATTTCTTCAGACCTCTGAATTTCTGTCGGTAAGCCTCTGGAACCAACTCATAAGCTCTCAAAATAACCTTTTTGACAACCTCATAATCAGAGGAATCATCTGCAGACAAAGCCGAATAGGCTTGTTGAGCTTTACCCTTGAGGACAGTTTGCAACATCAGAGGCCAGTGTTCCTTTGGCCACTGGCAACTCTTTGCTACCTTTTCAAAACACTGGAAATAGTTGTCAACATCCTTTTCCGAAAATGGAGGCACCAATTTTACCTCCTGACTGGCACAAAATTTATTTTTAGTTTCAATTTTAATTTTTAGTTTCTCCATTTGGAGTCTTTCTTTTCTATCCAACTTCTCTAATTCAAAATCTCTCTGTCTCTGTCTCTCTCTTTCTGCTCTTTCCTCTTTCTCTCTCTCTCAAATTCTCTTTGTTTTTCTTTTTCCTCCCTTTCAATCTTGAGCATTTTTAATTTAAGTTCCATTTCTATATTTGGATTTTCAATTGGAAACTGTTCCAGATCTCCTGGTGCAAACACATTTTCATCAATGTAATATTCAACTATCTCTCTAGCCAGTCTTGCTTTTCGCATGGCTGGTTTTACCTCTGTCAGCTCCAAATGTCTGCATATTTCCAACAGTTCTGTCTTTTTAAAAGACTTCAAAACCCCTACGGTTGGTGATGCCAAGAAATCATCCATTGCTGTTGTCAATATAATTATACTCAGCAACAAAAGTTTCTGTGACACCATTTATGTGTATGTTATAAATGACACGCAAAGATCTCAATGCAATCAATATGTTTATTTAACAGGAGAAACACTGACTTTTCAGTGCCAACGTCACTCAAAACGAAAAATGTCATTTTCATGCGTCATGAAGCACTTGTCTGACGTCTAACCAATTGTGACCTTCACACTTCAATACCGGGTGTGACTTCCTCGTGCCATGATGCAAGCAACGCATCTCCGGCGCATGGACCGAATCAGATGTGCCAGAAATTGCTGTGGGATGTCATTCCAAATCTGACGTAGACGTTGTCGCAATTCCTGGAGTGTAGCTGGCGGGTTATCCAACCGCCACAAACGTCGATCCATCTCGTCCCAAAGATGCCCCATTGGGGACATGTCTGGGGATCTGGCTGGCCATGGCAGGACATTGACATGTTGTTGCATCAGATACTGCTGTACAATCCTTGCAACGTGTGGTCTGGCGTTATCATGTTGCAGCGTTATTCCGGGACCATGTTGCATCAAAAACGGTACCACCAATGGCCGTAGCACTTCATCGCGATATCTTTGACCTGTCAGATTTCCATCAATAACAAGCAAATCTGTTCTGTTTATAGCCGTGATCCCTCCCCAAATCATGACACTACCACCTCCAAAACGATCAAATTCCTGAACACAGTTGTTGGCATAATGTTCTCCACGTCGACGGTATACACGTAAACGACCATCACATCGGTTAAGCATGAATCTTGATTCATCAGTGAAGAGTACAAGATCCCACTGACGTTGGATCCACCGTCGATGTTGTTGTGCCCACTGTAGACGCAGTCGTCGGTGTTGTACTGTGAGTATTGGACGTCTTGCTGGCCGACGTGGGACAATGCCAAAATGACGGAGACGGCGACGGATTGTCTGTGCAGACAGTCGCCTCAAACCAGGTATCGTTCTTGCAGTTATGGTTGCAGGTTGGAATCGATTTCGGAGATGGGTTGTTCGAATCCAGTTGTCCTGTCTGGGAGTGGTTACTCGTGGACGGCCGCTGCGAGGACGGTCTCTGACATGTCTTGTCTGCTGATGACGCTGCCATAAGTTCCAAATGGTGTTTCGGTGGACATTCAGGCGATGAGCAACTTCCCTCTGCGAGGTTCCGGATTCAATCATCCCAATGGCCCTCCACCGATCATTTTCAGACAGTCTTGGCATTTAGAGGGTAGAGTTCCTGATCCGAAATGGCTGTGTTTTCGATAAGTGATGCTTCCGTCGTTCATCAGGCACAATGTGAACATTCCAAAAATTCTCCTCTTTTATTGCCATCCACAAGCATGATTTACGCACATTTTCACGTGCAAAGTCATTTTCTCGCATTTTCATGATTTCCATTTCAATGTTGTGTTTACGTGTACTGTTTCAGTCTGATATCACCATGTATGACAATTTCATAATTGCGTTATGAAAAATAATTAACAATATTGGTGTCACAGAAACTTTTGTTGCTGAGTATATATAGGAAAATTCACAAAAACAATTTTACAATCTGAAATGTTAGATTTTTAATAAATGACTCACAAAATGGTCTATCCCGGACCTTGAGCCCCCAATTTGTTATGGCCCCAATTTGTTATTACAATTTACAACACAACAGCTACAGCAAGGGATGACAGACACAGTTTTAAAAACTTAAACACATTTAATTTTTAAACAAAGACAAAGACTAATAACAACTAACTAACTGACCAAGATTGATTAGTCAAAAAAAACAGAAATATTTACAGTCCCTTTGTTTGTTGGTTTCCTGGTGATGTGCTGGGTGAGGAAAAAGGCTCAAACACAGGCAAAAATCCACAAAAGAAACTTCACAGGTCTTGATCAGAAATGACAGGTCTGGTCACACGTATCCTCCTTCTTGCAATTTCTCCTACTACTTTACTGTCTCAATTCTTTTCCTTATATACTCTTTTGCAGACCCCACCCACATTTAGACCTTTTTTTTTTTATTTTCGGGGACTTGCCCCAGACATGTCCAGGACATGTCTAAACATAGCTCCAGTCTGAGCTGAATAAAAAAAAGGTAAATACTGCCATCCAGTGGCCTCTATTCACATTACATTAGGTAAAATAGAAATGTGTGAGTGGAAGTAGAATCTAGTGCCTTTATTTTATGATCTGAATCCAGAACATCAGCAGGATCTAAAGCTAAACTCACTTTAGACATCCTCACTTCATGTTTAATTTGTGTCTTATTTCCTCAGGAACCAGTTTTACAGGATAATGTATTTAATAACTGGCAGATTAATCAAGTGGACCGATCTCTGGCAGTGAACACAATGCATGGTGAAATTAAGTGAGGCTGTATTTATTTACAGTTATCAGACTTGGGCTGTATTTTGATGTTTTTTCAGATGCAGACATTAGTAGGTGGAATTGCTGGTTTAAGGTGCAGAGGGGTTTGTAGTTTTGTGATCTGCTGTCAGATATATGGGTTGGGCTGATGTGTCATTATAAACAGCTCAGGAGGTGAATAATGTGACTCTTTAGATGGAGCCCCTGCTGGTGCCTGTTACACCAGCGAACACTAAACTGTAATATGAAGGGGAGATGCTCCACTCTTACAGCAAAATTAGGGTTTGTTTATCAAACAGATGAAAATAAAGAATTAAGGTCCATGAAGGAAAAGACACAGAGCAGGAATGGTGAACTTTAAAGCTGGGAGGACAGGGATTCATGAAGACTCACACACCTAAAGCACGATGTGTTCCCTCCTGTGAGTCTCTCTGCTGTGTGTGTGCGTCTGTGTGTGTGTGTGTGTGTGTGTGTGTGTGTGTGTGTGTGTGTGCCCATAGCAGTGGACCCACAAACCTACGAGAGCACAGCTAAGCCCAAATCTGTTGTGTCTCACCTGTAATTAGAGAAAAAACAAGGCAGGCAGAAGGCTACCAGTAGGGGTCGCTAAAACACAAGCTCAATCCGTATGAGGAGCCACTAGAGCTGGGGGACACAATTGAGCCTCATTCGTCAAACTCTGAGTCGATTACAAACATACACTTTAACCAAAGCTGGGAATAAAACTGTGGCATTGAGAGACACATGAATTTGGGAGAATATGTGTCCCAAACATTATGGAGCTCTATGTGTAACACCAGTGGTACAGATGCACTGCACTCCCTGATCACATGTGAACAGGTCTCTTCCTCTCATTTCCTGTGTCTAAATGAATGGGCCTTTATCTGTGTGTATCCCTGCGTTAGCTTGCAGTGCTGTGTGAGGATGGGGAGGCTCTTTAACTGTCGGGTCTGAAAGGTGTCGCTGTCGTTTACATCTTTCCTTTCAGTGGCAGCTGCTGTTCTGGGCTGGGATGGGAGGGTTAAGCCCAGAGAAAAGACTGCAGGAAAGGCAGATGGGCCCTCAGCCCCAGTTCAAAGGGCTTACAGCATGAGAAAATGGGCCTTTTGGGTCAGAATTACATCTGCAGAACCGTCAGAGTTTAGTGCTGCAGGATGTGTAATTCTCAGGTCCAAAGTGCTGCTGTGTGCCGTTCAGCACCATTAACACTGTTACATATTGTGCTTATTATGTGTGTCATGTTTATCTGATACCAGTATTATCCCTCAGCAGGAAGTGGATGGGGATTCAGGAGTGAGTTTCGTCCGTCTGCATGTCTGTCCGTCACACTTCATTTCAGGGCTAGAACTCTACGCTCAGAAAAACTCAACAAAATGTCATAAATGACCACATCTTATTGTGCAGATGTGCCTTTTCTTACGTCCATCCCTTCACCGTGTTTTATCTCCTGGTCTGATATCAGACATGTCGTGGTGGCAGATTTGAGTATTTCATGCTGATTCTATAATATATAAACTCTTCTTTACAGACTGAACAGCTGTGAGCTCACAGACACGTCCTGTGAAATAGTGACCTCAGCACTACAGTCATCAAACTCACCCCTGAGAGATCTGGACCTCAGCAAAAATAACCTGAGAGATTCAAGAGTGAAGCTGCTCTGTGATGGACTGATGAGTCCAAACTGTAAACTACAGACACTGGACCTCAGCTCCAATAACCTGGGAGATTCAGGAGTGAAGCTGCTCTGTGATGGACTGATGAGTCCAAACTGTAAACTACAGACACTGGACCTCAGCTTCAATAACCTGGGAGATTCAGGAGTGAAGCTGCTCTGTGATGGACTGATGAGTCCAAACTGTAAACTACAGACACTGAACCTCAGCTCCAATAACCTGGGAGATTCAGGAGTGAAGCTGCTCTGTGATGGACTGATGAGTCCAAACTGTAAACTACAGACACTGGACCTCAGCTTCAATAACCTGGGAGATTCAGGAGTGAAGCTGCTCTGTGATGGACTGATGAGTCCAAACTGTAAACTACAGACACTGGGGTGAGTACTGCTGTGTATTGTGTGACTAACTTAATCAGTTACTTTAATCCTGGAACAGTCTGCTGCTAAGATACATGGAGGCGAAGTGTCTACAGAGGCAGCTTTGTGTAACGCTGTTGAGCAGATCTCACTGATTTTAAGCCTGAGAATCTAATGCACTGGATCAGTGTCTTTTTTGTCTTGTCCTGTTGTGTTTGTGCTATTTTCAGAGAGTGAGTGTGTGTGTGTGTGTGTGTGTGTGTGTGTGTGAGATATATAGTGTTGGTGTCTGATTGTGTTACAGTGGAAAGTGAGAGGGTGAGAGGACACACACATTTACTCTTGTGTTGTGTGGTCATGTACTGAAGGTTTTGTTTCAGCTTTAGTGGTTCTCTTGTCAATCACAATTAAATCATGATCAACTCATGTAGGACAGATGATAGGTAGGAGAGACTGGTGTTTTCCTGTCGTTTCCTTATGGAAGTTGCGCTAGAGTAACGATTCTGTTGACCGATCAACAGACGCCAGTGATGACGATTCCCGACCAATACAGAAGGTGTGTTTTAGCTCTGCCTCATTAGTATCGGATGGTAACCCTCGGTACCCCAACCGGAGGGGTGACGAAAAATGGGAACAGTTGGGAACGGTTCCAAAGGTACCACCCATGACCCGTACCGAACCGTTCCGCTTGATGGAAACGCGGCACAAGTGTCTCTGACATAAGAGCTTCAGTCCTGGGAGGTAAACACACCACTAATCTGAGTTCCCAGAAGCTCTCGTGTAAAAACAAACTTTTGGACCCAAGCAATAGACTCATTCGAGATGAGCTGCACCTGGCCTGGAATTGGACGGGCTCAGACAGCAGGGGGCGGAGACAAAAGCTGCAGTCAGGAGGGACAGTTTCCTGCTGCTTTAAAAGAATATACAGGAAGTCACAGATATACTGACCACATTCATATAGAGCTGCTGCCTTCAGAGAATATACAGGAAGTCACAGATATACTGACCACATTCATATAGAGCTGCTGCCTTCAGAGAATATTCAGGAAGTCACAGATATACTGACCACATTCATACATAGCTGCTGCCTTCAGAGAATATACAGGAAGTCACAGATATACTGACCACATTCATGTAGAGCTGCTGCCTTCAGAGAATATTCAGGAAGTCACAGATATACTGACCACATTCATATAGAGCTGCTGCCTTCAGACAATATACAGGAAGTCACAGATATACTGACCACATTCATATAGAGCTGCTGCCTTCAGAGAATATACAGGAAGTCACAGATATACTGACCACATTCATATAGAGCTGCTGCCTTCAGAGAATATTCAGGAAGTCACAGACATACCGACCACATTCATATAGAGCTGCTGCCTTCAGAGAATATACAGGAAGTCACAGATATACTGACCACATTCATATAGAGCTGCTGCCTTCAGAGAATATAGAGGAAGTCACAGATATACTGACCACATTCATATAGAGCTGCTGCCTTCAGAGAATATACAGAAAGTCACAGACATACCGACCACATTCATGTAGAGCTGCTGCCTTCAGAGAATATACAGGAAGTCACAGATATACTGACCACATTCATATAGAGCTGCTGCCATCAGAGAATATACAGGAAGTCACAGACATACCGACCACATTCATATAGAGCTGCTGCCTTCAGAGAATATACAGGAAGTCACAGATATACTGACCACATTCATATAGAGCTGCTGCATTCAGAGAATATTCAGGAAGTCACAGATATACTGGCCACATTCATATAGAGCTGCTGCCTTCAGAGAATATACAGGAAGTCACAGACATACCGATCACATTCATATAGAGCTGCTGCCTTCAGAGAATATACAGGAAGTCACAGATATACTGACCACATTCATATAGCGCTGCTGCCTTCAGAGAATATACAGGAAGTCACAGATATACTGACCTCATTCATATAGAGCTGCTGCCTTCAGAGAATATACAGGAATCATAGATATACTGACCACATTCATATAGTGTTATGATTCTGCTCTGCCTGGTCTTGTTTCTCTGCTTTTGATTTTTGTCTTATTTGGTATTTCAACTTTGCAATGTCTGACCATTCTGAAATATGTGTATTGTGTACTGTTATCATTGGTTTGTTCATGTATTGTCTTTGTTTTTACTTTTCCATATTTTGCATATTGGCATAGTTTCACTCCGGTCCATGTTTTACATTATGCATTGCACTTTGTCTCCTTCCTCTCGTCTCTTGTCTTGTCATTGTTCACAGCCCCAGTCATGCGTGTTACTCTTCGGGTGATTTATTATCCCCCGCCAACACGAAGTGGGAGGGGGATATAGGTTTGACCTCCGTCCGTTCGTCCGTCCGTGCGTGCGTCCGTCCGTCCGAGAGAAAGGGGACAGTTTTTCTCAGAAACTATTACAGATAGGACAACCAAATTTGGTGTGTAGCTTCAGACCATAAAGGCCTTTTATGGAGTTCGAAAATAAGAAGCACACGATTGGCGGGGGATGTTGTAGACCATGTCGACTTGTTGATTCTGGATTTCAGCCTTCCTTCCGATCTCGTTTGCTTACTTCACCTTACTTTTCTATCTTACTAACCATACTAACAGTTTGTTGTTTTCTTTAGAAGTTACTAACACTAACTAACATTGTATATAATACTTACTAACGAGCACTAAGGGACTGTATAGCTGCACTTATGAATTGATTAACAAGCTCTCAGCACTCGCCCTGTTCTAGTCTCTGCCTCTTTTCTCTCCCTGATTACCTTTGCTGCATTTTCTGTGGAAGCTCCACGTCTTATCATGCTGTCCTTTCTCTAATTATCTATGTACGTTAGAACTCCTTGACTGGAGCCGTATGTTTGTACGAAACCCAAAACCAGTGAAGTTGGCACGTTATGTAAATCGTAGATAAAAACAGAATACAATGATTTTCAAATCCTCTTCAACTTATATTAAATTGAATTCACTGCAAAGATAAGATGCTTGATGTTCAAACTGAGAAACTTTATTTTTTTTTTGCAAATAATCATTAACTTAGAATTTAAAGGCAGCAACACATTGCAAAAAAGTTGGCACAGGGGCCTTCTTACCACTGTGTTACATCGCCTTTCCTTTTAACGACACTCAGTAAACGTTTGGGAACTGAGGAGACCCATTTTTGAAGCTTTTCTGGTGGAACTCTTCCCCATTCTTGCTTGATGTACAGCTTAAGTTGTTCAACATTCCGGGGTCTCCGTTGTCGTATTTTACGCTTCATGATGCGCCACACATTTTCAATGGGAGACAGGTCTGGTCTACAGGCAGGCCAGTCTAGTACCCGCACTCTTTTACTACGGAGCCATGCTGTTGTAACACGTGCAGAATGTGGCTTGGCATTGTCTTGCTGAAATAAGCAGCGGCGTCCATGAAAAAGACGTTGCTTGGATGGCAACATATGTTCTCCAAAACCTGTATGTACCTTTCAGCATTAATGGTGCCTTCACATATGTGTAAGTTGCCCATGCCTTGGGCACTAATACACCCCCATACCATCACAGATGCTGGCTTTTGAACTTTGCGCCTATAACAGTCCAGATGGTTCTTCTCCTCTTTGGTCCGGAGGACACGACGTCCACAGTTTCCAAAAACAATTTGAAATGTGGACTCGTCAGACCACAGAACACTTTTCCACTTTGCATCAGTCCATCTTAGATGAGCTTGGGCCCAGCGAAGCCAGCGGCGTTTCTGGGTGCTGTTGATAAATGGCTTTCGCTTTGCATTGTAGAGTTTTAACTTGCACTTGCACATGTAGCGATGAACTGTAGTTACTGACAGTGGTTTTCTGAAGTGTTCCTGAGCCCATGTGGTGATGTCCTTTACACACTGATGTCGGTTTTTGATGCAGTACCGCCTGAGGGATCGAAGGTCACGGGCATTCAATGTTGCTTTTTGGCCTTGTCGCTTACGTGCAGTGATTTCTCCAGATTCTCTGAACCTTTTGACGACATTACAGACCGTAGATGATGAAATCCCTAAATTTCTTGCCATAGCTCGTTGAGGAATGTTGTTTTTAAACTGTTCGACAATCAGCTCACGCATTTGTTCACTAAGTGGTGACCCTCGCCCCATCCTTGTTTGTGAATGACTGAGCATATCAGGGAAGCTGCTTTTATACCCAATCATGGCACCCACCTGTTCCCAATTAGCCCGTTCACCTGTGGGATGTTCCAAATAAGTGTTTGATGAGCATTCCTCAACTCTCTCAGTCTTTTTTGCCACTTGTGCCAGCTTTTTTGAAACATGTTGCAGGCATCAAATTCCAAATGAGCTAATATTTGCAAACAATTACAAAGTTTACCTGTTCGAAACATTAAGTAACTTGTCTTTGCAGTGTATTGTTATGTATGATAATTTTGTACAGCATTATATTCCATTTGTAAATGAAGTTTGTTACATGCTGTTTTGCTGCCTTGCTGGTCAGCTATATTTATTTTGTTCATTGGCACCATCTGGTGGCGTATTTGTAAAATCATTAAGAAAAGTCTAGTAATTTCTAGAAGCTTCTGGCACTTTCCTGCTTGGAGGGGGCGGGATTTCCCTAGAGTCCTGTGGATCTTTCTGGAAGGTTGCTAGACTATATAAAGGCTGTGATTTTCAGCACGAGAGTTACAGACAACAAAGAACAGACAACAAAGAGAGAGACAGCAGAAGAGAGCAGACCAGAGTTTTGTTTTGGCAACAGTTAAATAGTGGCAGAGGGTTATTAGCGAATTTAAATAGTGGATATTCTTTTGTTCAACTTTTTTTTTGTAAAGAATAAATTTGTTTTAGTTGTACTTGCCAGTTTTTTTGTTGTGATTTTTCCAAGTCATAACAAATTGGAGGTTCCACCGAGATTGGATTCACCGAAGATTATTATTTTAAATCTTTTGACTAGTTTAAAAACCAGCAATCATGACTTTTGATGTGGAAAGTTTTTTGAAAACTCCAACCCAGGAATTAATTTTGTTGGCAAAGAAGAAGGACTTGCTACAAATAGCCTCAACCCTTGGATTATCTGATGTGAGGTCATCAATGAAGAAACAAGAAATATTCAACATTTTGGTGCAACACTTCATCGATGAAGATATCTTTGGGGAAGAAGCAGCAGAATTAATTAAAGCTGTGGAAGTGCCTGCAACGGAGCTGCAAAGACTTGAATTTCAGCTACGCCTGAAAGAGCTGGAAGAAAGAAGGTCGGAAAGGGAGAGAGAACTAGAAGAAAGAAGATTGGAGAAAGAACTAGAAGAAAAAAGAATGCAGTACGAATTGGAAATGAAGAGAATAGAAGCAGGTACTGTTCCAAAATCATTTGGACTTTCTGATCATTTTGATGTGGTTAAACATATCAGACTTGTTCCTCCTTTCTTAGAAAATGATGTTGACCAATACTTTACCCATTTTGAAAAAATTGCTGAAAATTTGAAATGGCCAAAAGAGCATTGGACAATGATGTTACAAAGTGTTCTTACTGGTAAAGCTAGAAAAATCTATAACCAGTTATCTGTCCAACAGTGTGCTGATTATGATTTTGTCAAATCTGCCATTCTGAAGGGTTATGAATTAGTCCCTGAGGCTTACAGGCAAAAATTTAGGAATTCTTGCAAGGAAGCCAGTCAAACTCATGTTGAATTTGGCAGGTTAAAGGAACAGTTGTTTGATCAGTGGTGTAATTCCATGAAAGTTGAAAAAGATTTTGATAGAATGAGGCAACTTATTCTGGTTGAGGAATTCAAAAGGTGTGTCCAGCCTGATATTAAGATTTTCCTTGAAGAAAAACAAGCCAATACTTTGCAAGATGTTTCTACCCTAGCTGATAGTTATGCATTGACTCACAAGTCTTCTTTTGTGCAAAAATCTACTTTTTCTAAATTTCAAAGCAAGTTTCAGTCCAAGACTTCTTCTAATAACACTTCTAATGATTCTAAGGCCACTTCTGAAAGGAAACCTTCCAGGGAGAAGCAATCCTCTGATTCTTTACCCTCTGTGTCTTGCCGATACTGCAAAAAGCAAGGTCACCTTATTTCTGAGTGTTATGCTCTCAAGAAAAAACAACAACGAGAAGAAACCAAGCCAACTGCTTTGACAAAGAGAGAATCTCTTGTATCAATGGTCAGTTCACCTGATCTTCCACCTTCTGTGTCTGATCCGGTTATGGAGGGTTTTGAGCCATTCATCACCGATGGTTCTGTCTCACTTTCACATGATTTTTCCTCATCTGCTCCTGTTCGAATTCTAAGGGATACTGGGTCTTCCCAATCTCTTATTCTTGCAGATATTCTGCCTTTCTCGGACAAATCGTCTACTCAGGCTAATGTCCTTATTCAAGGAGTAGAATGTGGTTTTACAAGTGTACCTCTCCATAATGTTCATCTCAAATCAGACTTAGTCTCTGGGCCTGTTACTGTTGGTGTTAGGTCTTCTCTTCCTTTCAAAGGCATTCATTTGCTTCTTGGTAATGATCTTGCTGGGGATAAGGTTGTGCCCTACCCTATTGTAACTGACACTCCTTTGATTCATCAAGAATCTGACTCTATAGAGGAGGAAATTCCAGACCTCTATCCTTCATGTGCAGTTACTCGTTCTATGGCCAAAAAGGCTATTCAGGATGTTGCTGACCTGGACTTTAACCTGGCTGACACCTTCATTGGGCAGTCTTTTCATCAGGAACCTTCCAGTCCTGAGATGTCTGGGAAATCTTCAGACTTGTCCTTGTCAGGTCATTCTAATGACATTTTGTCTCGTAAACAACTTATTCATGAGCAACAACAAGCTCGTGATCTAGCGCATCTTCTACCACAGGCTGCAAGTGTACAAGAGGCTACTCAAGTTCCTGTCTGTTTTTACCACAAAAATGGTGTGCTTATGAGAAAGTGGCGTCCACCCGATGTTCCTGCAGATGAAGAGTGGATGATCACCCATCAAATTGTTCTTCCAAAGCCGTACCGTCAAGAAACTCTTAGTCTGGCCCATGACAATCCTATGTCAGGTCATTTGGGTATCAAGAAGACCCTTCAATGTGTCAGACACCACTTCTTCTGGCCTTCCATGAGGTCTGATGTACAGGAGTACTGCAAATCCTGTCATACTTGTCAAATGGTTGGGAAGCCGAACCAGAATATTCCAAAGGCTCGACCTAAGCCCATTCCCGCTTTTGAAGAACCTTTCAGTCGGATCATCATTGACTGTGTTGGACCATTGCCGAAGACTAGGTCTGGTTGTGAGTACTTACTGACTATCATGTGTGCTTCCACCCGGTTTCCTGAGGCAATTCCACTTCGTAATATCAAGGCGAAGACTATCATCAAGGCTCTTACCAAGTTTTTCTGCTTTGTTGGTCTTCCTAAGTCTATTCAGTCTGATCAAGGATCAAATTTCATGTCAGGCATATTTCAACAAGTTATGCATGAGCTTGGTATAAAACAATACAGGTCATCAGCTTACCATCCTGAGAGTCAAGGTGCTTTGGAGAGGTTCCATCAAACCCTGAAGAACATGATAAGGACCTACTGCCTTGACACAGAGAAAGATTGGGATGAAGGTGTCCATCTTCTTCTGTTTGCTGCCCGTGAAGCTGTTCAGGAGTCTCTTGGGTTCAGTCCTTTTGAGCTCGTTTTTGGGCATACAGTCCGTGGACCTCTGAAGCTACTGAAGGAAAAGTTGCTCGCTGAAGATGATGTCCCAATGAACTTGCTTCAGTATGACTCTGACTCCGTAATCGTCTCTCTAAAGCCTGTGACTTTGCTAAGTCTAATCTCAAAGAAGCTCAGGGCAAAATGAAAGCCAGATATGACCTTCATTCAAAAGATAGAAGTTTTAAAACTGGTGACAAAGTTCTTGCACTTTTGCCAGTTCCTGGAAACCCTCTAAGAGCCCGATATTTTGGCCCTTACACTGTCCTCAAAAAGGTCAGTGATCTAAATTACATAATTTCAACTCCTGGAAGGAGGAAACAAAAACAAATGTGTCACATCAACATGCTGAAAGAATACATTGATAGAGGCACTCAGCAAAAGCCAGTCAATGTGGTAAATACAGTTGAACTGGAAAATTCCAAAGAACATTGTGACTGCCCCTTAGAAAATGAACCTGGTCCAGTCAAACTTGAAAATTCAGACATTCTTCAAAATATTGACAGCAAGTTGTCCCACCTGGACCCTTTTCAACAACTGCAGCTAAAGCAGCTCATATTTGAATATAGTCACATTTTCCCTGACGTTCCATCAAGGACTGATTTGGTTTACCATGATGTCATCCTACAAGATGATGCCAAGCCTGTGAAACGGCATCCCTACAGAATGAATCCAGAGAAGCAGAAATATCTTAAACAAGAAGTCAAATATCTGCTTGAAAATGACTTTGTTGAACCAAGTTACAGTGACTGGAGTTCTCCATGCATCCTAGTTCCCAAACCCAATGGAACATATAGAATGGTGACAGACTACAGAAAAGCGAATGCTCTATCAAAAACGGACTCATATCCTATTCCCAGGATTGATGACTGCATTGACAAAGTTGGACAGTCAAAGTATGTCACAAAATTTGATCTCCTCAAGGGCTTCTGGCAGATCCCTCTAACTGATAGAGCAAAGGAGATCTCTGCCTTCGTCACGCCAGATGGATTATACCAATACAAGGTCATGCCATTTGGAATGAAAAATTCTCCAGCCACCTTCCAACGTCTGGTAAACAGAGTGATTGCTGGACTGCCAGGATGTGAGGCCAAAATCGATGATATTATCATCACCAGTGACAGCTTCCAAGAACACCTCACCTACATCAGAAACTTCTTTCAGAGAGTGAGTGATGCCAAGCTGACTATCAACCTTGTTAAAAGTGACTTTTGTAAAGCTTAAGTTGTTTACTTAGGTCATGTTGTAGGACAGGGTCAAGTCAAACCAGTTGATGCAAAAGTCAAAGTTATCACTGAATTTCCTGAGCCAACAAATAAAAGACAGCTCATGAGATTTCTAGGGATGGCTGGCTACTACAGAAAATTCTGTAAAAATTTCTCTATCATCTCTGAACCTTTGACAAATTTACTGAAGAAAAATGCAAAATTTGTTTGGGATGAAAAATGTCAAAATTCATTTGACCAGCTGAAAGCGATTCTCAAAAATGCACCAGTTCTCTTATCTCCCAATTTCAAAAAGGAGTTCAAGTTGGCAGTTGATGCCAGTGACATTGGTGCAGGTGCAGTTTTACTGCAAGAAGACACTGATGGAGTAGATCATCCTGTTTGTTACTTTTCCAAAAAGTTTGATAAACATCAGAGAAACTACTCAACAATTGAAAAAGAATGTTTGGCACTGGTTTTGGCTTTACAACATTTTGAAGTCTATTTGACTTGTTCAGCTACTTCCATCAAGGTCTTCAGTGATCACAATCCCCTCACATTCTTGCACAAGATCAAAAACAAGAATCAAAGATTACTGAGATGGAGTTTACTTTTGCAAGAGTATGATTTGGACATTTCTCACATCAGGGGAAAAGATAATGTAATCCCAGATACACTTTCACGCATGTAATTTTATTTCTTTTCGTGATTGTGAAAAACGTAATTTTACTTTTCTATTTGATTGTGAGACTTACACTGTTTGTTATGTATATGATTGTTATCATGATCAATAATACGTTTGTGTAAAGTTCAATATTGTTCTGATTATAAAACTGTTAATTTTAACAAAAGAAAGCTTTTAGCAAACCTTTCTTTTCTTAAAGAGGGGAGGTGTTATGTATGATAATTTTGTACAGCATTATATTCCATTTGTAAATGAAGTTTGTTACATGCTGTTTTGCTGCCTTGCTGGTCAGCTATATTTATTTTGTTCATTGGCACCATCTGGTGGCGTATTTGTAAAATCATTAAGAAAAGTCTAGTAATTTCTAGAAGCTTCTGGCACTTTCCTGCTTGGAGGGGGCGGGATTTCCCTAGAATCCTGTGGATCTTTCTGGAAGGTTGCTGGACTATATAAAGGCTGTGATTTTAAGCACGAGAGTTACAGACAACAAAGAACAGACAACAAAGAGAGCAGACAGCAGAAGAGAGCAGACCAGAGTTTTGTTTTGGCAACAGTTAAATAGTGGCAGAGGGTTATTAGCGAATTTAAATAGCGGATATTCTTTTGTTCAACTTTTTTTTTGTAAAGAATAAATTTGTTTTAGTTGTACTTGCCAGTTTTTTTGTTGTGATTTTTCCAAGTCATAACAGTATACCATTGAATATAGGTTGAAAAGGATTTGCAAATCATTGTATTGTTTTTATTTACGATTTACACAACGTGCCAACTTCACTGGTTTTGGGTTTTGTGAAGCAATAAACCAAAAACATAAATAAACAACAGAATTTGGCACATAGTTAAACAAAAAGTCTCTGAAACATTTAAAATGTTTAAAATAATTTAACATTTAACATTTTAAATAAACATTTTAAAATGTTTCAGTTTCAACATTTGCTATGTTTTCTCTGTTCTATTGTGAATAAAATACAGGCTGGTGTGATTTGAAAGTCATTGCATTTTGATTTTATTCACAATTTGCACTTCGTCCCTACTATTTCGGAATTGGGGTTGGACAAATTAGTTTTTGAGTGGAATATCCTTTTAATTTGTGTGTGTGTGTGTGTGTGTGTGTGAGTGCGTGTATGCGCGCGTGTGTGTGTGTGTTTGTTGTTTCTCCACTGGCTGTCAGATCATGGCTGGTGAATAATAGTTGTGTTCAATGCAGGAAGGGGGTGGGGCTACTGCTCTGGAATCACCTGACATGATGACTCACAGCCCTCCCCTCTACCTCTTCTTTTTCTGCATGGCGTATTGGGTCTGCTATGGCGTTAATTTGTTAATTAACAATAAAATTTTAATGCAACTAAAAAAATTCTAATTCAGGTTCCTGAACTAAAGTGCACTTGGAGAGTGTATATTTCTGCCAGCAAGTTTTAATCCGCAAGCACTTATAATCAGCTGCTTCCTGTTCATACAGTTTACCTTCCCATTAATGTTGTAAGAATCTCTTGAATAGGTTTTGAATTCTTCTGCTAATAAACACACAAATCAACACTTCTGTGTTCAGAATACCTCCTGGCAGAAGTAACCAAGAACCAATAGTATTTTGAATAGTTTCTCATTATAAAGTTAATCAATCAATGATACATAATTGTAGCCCCCGGACGAAGTCGTGCAGCTGCCATGAATTCACGTGTGTCGTCTCCGCCGTCGCGTCCGCAGACACTTTCTTGTGGAAGCTCCTGTAATTTTTGACCGAATCCTTTCATATTTTGTACCGACATGACACCTATGGATTTTGGTTGCCATGGCGACAGTATTTGTGCTGAACATACACACTTCCTTGTTGATGCTGCACACAGCTGTACTTTTTGACTGATTACTTTCATATTTGGTATCAACATGTTTTGTGCGTCACTTATGACACCTATTGATTTTGGTTGCCATGGCGACAGTATTGGCTAAATTATATGCTAATTAGCAGCAAAACATAGATTTCCTTGTGGACACCATACAGGCTGAAATTTTTCACCAAATATTTTCATATTTGGCATGACTATGTGTTCCACTTCACTTATGACACCTATCAATTTTGGTTGCCATGGAGACATTATTGGCGGAAAAAAGCACAAATTTGTGCTGAAACATACACTCTCTCTTGTGGACCCTCCACAAGCTGTAATTTTTGATCATTTACTTTTATTTTTGGCATGGACATGGGTTGCACTTCCCGTACGACACCTAGCGGTTTTGGTTGCTATGACAACAGTATCGCTCGAATAATATGGATTAAGTGGTAAAACAAACAGATTTCCTTGTGGACGCACACGTTTAATTCATATTTGGAATGGACATGTATTATACTTCAGTTGTGACAACTTTCGATTTTTGTAATAATAGCGACAGTATTGGCCGAATAATGTGCAAAAAAGGTGAGAATTCGGTTGCAGTGGACCGGACTGTCTAGTTCATAAAACTGTTTCACTATTACTGATTCCAGTTCATAGTTAATACACAAATTTTATGTGGTTTGTACACATCAAATCACTGTTGTCTATAGGGGAGACCAGGGCTTTTTGTCACACGGGTAAGTTGTCACACTGCAATGATCTTCTCCACAAGAGGGCGCAACTAAAAAATTGAATACTCGTTTTCTTCCTTTACATGGTCAGGTCTCCTGTCCTGTGTGAGAAGAGAACAACACATTGTAACTTGAGATGGGTGCCAATTAACCATTTTCCAAAACCCAAAGAAAAAAATATTAACTTTATATATTTTAAAATAAGCTTCTTTCTGATAAAAATCCGAGCAGTGATAGTGGACTTGTTAGAGAAGATATTAAGGCATCCTGTCATACCTCCGTCATTGTTCTGTTTTAAGCTAACTTTAAGCTAGAGCTAGCATTCGCAAAGATGGTAGTTTGGGGCAATTTGTCTCAGTCATTTGGGGGTTAGTTGTCACATGTGAAGAAAACAAGTTAATCAGCAGAGAAGGAAGAGGAAAAACTGCTATTCTCACCAACACACCTGTTAAGATTAGAGGAGGAAAACACTAGGAAACAGTGGGAAACTGGAGAGACAAAAGGGGAGAGAAACGCCAGATGCCGGGATCCAAAAATGACAATTTATTAAATAAACAGAGAACACTCGGAAAGGGGAATAACGGGGCACTCCAGCCAACGGAAACACCGTGCAACTGCACTGAAGGAGGGAGAACTAGGGGACACTCGGAACTAGGGAACTTGGGGACACTAGGAAGAGGGAGCCAGTGGACACTAGGAAGAGGGAGCCAGGGGACCCTCGGAACAGGCAGGGGGCAGGCACAAGACGAGACAGTGGGCACAGCTGGCAGATGGCTAACTCGGGAAGCACAGCTGGCCGGGAGAAGGTTCAGGGAGAACATCAGGAGGGGGGCAGACAGGACGGCAGGGATGCTGGGCTCGGGAGACGGCAAAGGTGACTGGCACACAGGGGGCATTGGAGACAGCGAAGGCGACTGGCACACAGGGGGCACTTGAGACGGCGAAGGCGACTGGCACAAAGGGGGCACTGGAGACAGTGAAGGGGACTGGCACACAGGGGGCACTGGAGACGGCGAAGGCGACCGGCACACAGGGGGCACTGGAGATGGCGAAGGCGACTGGCACACTGGGCACAGGACAGGTGGCACACAGGGCACTGGAGACGGCAAAGGGGACTGGCACACTGGGCACAGGACAGGTGGCACACAGGGCTCTGAAGACGGCGAAGGGGACTGGCACACTGGCACAGGACAGGTGGCACACAGGGCTCTGAAGACGGCAAAGGGGACTGGCACACTGGCACAGGACAGGCGGCACACAGGGCTCTGAAGACGGCGAAGGGGACTGGCACACTGGCACAGGACAGGTGGCACACAGGGCTCTGGAGATGGCGAAGGGGACTGGCACAGTGGCAGAGGACAGGAGGCACACAGGGCTCTGGAGATGGCGAAGGGGACTGGCACACTGGCACAGGACAGGTGGCACACAGGGCTCTGGAGATGGCGAAGGGGACTGGCACACTGGCACAGGACAGGTGGCACACAGGGCTCTGGAGATGGCGAAGGGGACTGGCACACTGGGCACAGGACAGGTGGCACACAGGGCTCTAAAGACGGCGAAGGGGACTGGCACACTGGCACAGGACAGGTGGCACACAGGGCTCTGAAGACAGGGGGCACCAGGGGCTGAGCAGCAGGAAGGGTAGGCTGGGCTGGGAATGCGGCTGAAGAACACACAGAAGAGATGAGGGGACCAGAGGAAGGTGCACCGGGCAGGGAGTGGTGTGAACGGGAGCGAGCGAAGTCAGATCTGGTCTGAAGTGCAGGAGGCTGGAACAGATATAGTCAGGGGACACGGGCAGACAGGTGCAGGAACTTAATATAATTAACAAGGGGTGGAACATAAGGGAAACCTAATTACATGCAGCAGATAAACATTAACACACAGACGAGGATCACAAGACATATCCCAAAGACGGGATAAATAAACTGGATAAATATTTCACAGTGAAGTAGAAAGAGGCAGGACAGATAAGAAATGCAGAGGTTCTGCAGGAAAACTTAGCAGAGCCAGTGAAAGAAAAGCAAGAGGCGGAGACTAGAACAGGGCGACTGCTGAGAGATCATTAGTCAATTAGTAAATGCAGCTATACAATCCCGGGTGCTCGTTAGTATGTTAGTCTAATATACAATGTTAGTTTGGTTAGTAATTTTAGAAAACAACAAACTGTTAGTAATTGTTAGTAGATATAGGAAAGCAAGGGGAAACTAGTAAACGAGAAAGGAAGGAAGGATGAAACCCAGAATCCATTAAATCACCCAAAATAGTGTCACAATCAATTAAGACAGAAACTGCTACAAACAATGACGCGACCGGGGAGAAAGCAAAGACAGTACATGGGTAAAACGTGGACTGGACTAACACGGGAGAGGAATGAAATGTGAACACTGAGACATGGACTAAAAACTGACATACCAAAATAATAAAACCTTAAATTAAACTAACCAGACACACAGACCACGGAACACAGCAACACCTGTGGAGGAGGTACTTGAAGCTGAAAAGCAGGCATAAGGGAAAAAAGGCTGTTCAAAAAGAAACGCAAGACAACCAAATCCAAAATACCACAGAAGTAAAGCATAGGGAAGAAACAGAGGGCAGGTACAAAAAGAAAAACTCCAGATGACTCCTCATCGGAAGAAGATGAGTCCCTGTGCCTGGTCTGTGTAGAGCCATTTGGAAACAGCCGCCCAGGAGAAACCTGGGTGCAGTGTAAAATACACAAAGGATGGGCCCATGAAGAATGCAGCCCTGGCAAATCAATCTACGTGTGCCAGAACTGCGCCTCAGATGAGGAGTCTGATGAGTGAGGTCAAGTTTTGTTTTTTTAACAGATATTCCAGGAGGAGTTTCATAAGTTTCATCATGCATGTTGCACAATATTTTATGTTAAGACTTATTCACTTTCAAGTACAACCCCAATTCCGAAATAGTAGGGACGAAGTGCAAATTGTGAATAAAATCAAAATGCAATGACTTTCAAATCACACCAGCCTGTATTTTATTCACAATAGAACAGAGAGAACATTGCAAATGTTGAAACTGAGAAATTTTACAATATTATCGACAAAATGAGCTCATTTCAAATTTGATAGCAACTACAGGTCTCAAAAAAGCTGGGACAGGGGCCTGTTTACCATGGCGTAGCATCCCCTCTTCTTTTTAACACAGAGTGGAGGTGTCTGGGCATTGAGGAGACAAGTTTCTTGAGTTTAGCCATTGGAATTCGATTACACAATTGTTTAATACAGGACTTCTGCTGCTGGAGAGTTTTGGGTCGCCTTTGTCGGACTTTTTGCATAATTATGCGCCAAATGTTCTCAATCGGTGAAAGATCAGGACTGCAGGCAGGCCAGTTCAGCACACGGACTCTTCTACTACGAAGCCATGCTGTTGTAATAGCTGCAGTATGTGGTTTTGCATTGTCCTGCTGCTATACACAAGGCCTTGCCTGGAGTAGATGTCCTCTGGAGGGGAGCATATGTTGCTCTAACACCTTTCGATACCTTTCATCCTTCATGGTGCTATTTAAAACATGCAAGTATCCCACACCATAGGCACTTATGCATCCCCATACCATCAGAGATGCTGGCTTTTGAACTGAACGCTGATAACAGGAGGGATGGTCTTTCTCCTCTTTAGCCCGGAGGACACAACGCCCATGATTTCCAACAAGAATGCCAAATTTGGACTCATCTGTCTACAGGACACTTTCCCACTTTGCTACAGGCCATTTTAAATGAGCCTTGGCCCACAGAACACGGCGGCGCTTCTGGATCATGCTCAACAATGGCTTCCTTTTTGTTCCATGGTAGAGTTTTAGGTGGCATCTGTGGATGGCACAGTGGACTGTGTTTACAGACAGTGGTTTCTTGAAGTATTCCTAGGCCCATTTAGTAATGTCAATGACAGAATCATGCCGGCGAGTGATGCAGTGGCGTCTGAGGGCCTGAAGATCACGGGCGTCCAGTAAAGGTCTTCAGGCTTGTACCTTCTGCATAGAGATTTTTCCAGTTTTTCTGAATCTTTTGATGATGTTATGCACTGTCAATGATGAGACCATCAAAGCCTTTGCAATTTGATGTTGAAGAACATTGTTTTTAAAGTATTCCACAAGTTTTTACGCAAACCTTCACAGGTTGGAGAGCCTCTGGCCATCTTTACTTCTGAGAGACTCAGCCTGGCTAAGACATCCCTTTTATAGCCAATCCTCTTACACACCTGATGGCAGTTAACTTAATTACTTGCTAAATGTACTTTCAGCTGATTCTATTATATATTAATTGCTTTTTCAGCCCTTTTTTGCCTGTGTCCCAACTATTTTGAGATCTGTTACAGCCAGAAAATTTGAAAGAAGCTAATTTTGTGGATAAAAATGTAAAATATCTCAGTTTCAACATTTGAAATGTTATCTATGTTCTACTGTAAATAACATATTGGCTCATGTGATCTGAAAGTCATTGCATTTTTATTTTATTCACAACTTACACTTCGTCCCAACGATTTCGGAATTGGGGTTGCATAAAATAACAACAACGATAATTTTTTCCTTGTTTCAATAGTTGCAAAATCCAGTGAGACAACTCACCCCTAGGTGGGGCAACTTGTCACATGGTGACAATCTCTATTTGATTTTCTATTTGATGAAAATGACATGAATACAAAATATATACCTGAAACTTTGGTCTTTCATCTGGTACACATTTTTTATATATGATGTATTGATTCCAAGAAATACATAAGAGTGTAAAAAGTGTGACAACAAGCCCCGGTCTCCCCTACCTTATTGGTCTTGGATACATAAGGCTTCATTATAGTTTAAATCTTAAAACAGCGGCTCCAATGGAGTATCAAGGGACCAAACTAGAGCCATGAAACGACCCCCACATGTGGAAAATCTCTGGTCTTCCTCCATTTTACTGCAGCGTCTCCTTTATCTGTGAGGGCACACACTGCTCAGGCTAACACATCTTCTGTTTGTCTCTGGACTCTTCTGGATGACTCCTGACCCCTCTAAACTTAATCAAAATGGGACAGGAATACCAGACATGTTACACAATCTTGAAGCACTTTAAAAGTTCAGTGGAGACATGAGCTCACACACTCAAAAATGGGTACAAAGTCCATTATTTCTGACCCCACAGGCTGGGTTGGTGTAATCTGTGTGTGTTTCTCCACAGGCTGGGTTGGTGTAATCTGTGTGTGTTTCTCCACAGGCTGGGTTGGTGTGATCTGTGTGTGTTTCTGCACAGGCTGGGTTGGTGTAACCTGTGTGTGTTTCTCCACAGGCTGGGTTGGTGTAATCTGTGTGTGTTTCTCCACAGGCTGGGTTGGTGTGATCTGTGTGTGTTTCTCCACAGGCTGGGTTGGTGTGATCTGTGTGTGTTTCTCCACAGGCTGGGTTGGTGTAATCTGTGTGTTTCTCCACAGGCTGGGTTGGTGTAATCTGTGCGTGTTTCTCCACAGGCTGGTTTGGTGTGATCTCACAGAGGGCTGCTGTGATGTTCTGGCCTCAGTCCTGCGTTCTCCTCGCTCAGAGCTGAGAGATCTGGAGCTCAGAGACAATGAACTGCAGGATTCAGGAGTGAGAGCGCTCTCTGCTGGACTGGAGGACCCTCACTGTAAACTGCAGAGACTGGGGTGAGTCCAGGCATTTTCTTTCATTAGGGAGATAGAGATCCTCATTTTTCCTCAGTAATCACCTGTGTCAGGCTGTTATGAACCAGACCAGGGAAGCACACAGATCAGGTGAAAGTGTCATTTAGGTGTTTATTAGAAGAGTCGCTTCACAGCAGATGCAACAGGAGAGTCAGTCTGATGCAGGTGGTAAAGGGGTCTCAGATGCACAGGATACAGTAACAGTGAACAGAGGTGTTTTAAAGGTGAGATCAGAGCTGATCTGAGGTTTATAGTGTATGGTGCCCTACTGCAGGGCTCGGCATTAACACTTGTCCGCTTGACTGGGAAAAGTAGATTTTATTGTTGGACAAGTGGAAGAGAAATTTACATGCCCCACCGGAAAAGTTAAAAGCTGCTGAAAAATACACTGTCTTCATGTCATGTGCCCTGAATTTGATTCGCTAAATGAAAACATTCATAATACCAATTTGAAACAAAAACATTTTTGCCCACGACACGTCTAACCAGCGTCCAACTCAAATACTTTGACCGATCAGATACACGGACACGGACACACGCGCACACATATACAGGAACCCCTTACAGCAGAGGAGCAGCGGTGTTTCTCAAGGCTCCGCGACCTGGGCAAACTCCAGGAGAAGCCCCAAGTACCACAGCGGCATCTGCACCTGAGCGACGTGACACTTGGTCTGTGCGATGAGTGAAAAATGAACTGTAACAGCACCGGTCCGAAGAGAGACCTGAGACATGAATCAATGCCACCTCGCTGCAGCAACGATAGTTAAGCTGCTTTAATTTATGGTATAAATACATTCTAGTTTGTGTATATTTAGTGCCTCATATTGTTTGTATTTAGTGACATCGCCAGTGCTTTGTTCGTTAAGCCCCTGTCACACTGTGGAGAGTAAGGAGTACGAGTTGTATCTCGCCATAACTCCTCCCTAGTCATGCAAAACTCAGTTCCATGTCTTTGTATGTTGAGGAGATGTTCAGTCATGTCAGCACTACTCTGCTTTGTTTGGTGTGAATTTTAAACCGTTTAAAATTGTTGTGCGAGTTTTCATCACGTACACGTCATGCCATGTGAAAGTGAAGTTTCCAGAACTTGCGCAAGCCTCATATTTATGTCTTTACTTGTCATCACTTCTCGCCATGTAAAAACTTCCATGACATGCGATGGGTTTAGTACCGAGTTTGGAAAAGTTGTGGCGATCCTATAGAAAGGCATGGATTTCTGGAACATCATCAGACCCTCCACGACTCAAAAATCCAGAAACAACCGATTTTATACCCAGTCAGTGATTGTCGCCTTCATTCGTGCAGAATGGAATTTCATTCGGTTGCAGAGGGGTAGAATATTCTTTTTCCCAAACTCCTTTTAATCCCAGATTAAAAGTAAAATTGTATCATGTAAACGGTGAAACGGAAAGTTCTCTGGCTGCGTTCTGTCTGCGCACGCTCTGTCTTAAACTGAATGCGCAGAGTGGCGTTTCTTCACTTGCAAATAAGGTGGCTTTCAAGTGCAGAATGCAGAACTGGTCAACGCGGAGTGGTTGATTTTAATAAAAACTCTCTAAGAATGGAAAATTATTGCACTCTTAGATTATAGGAAAAACAATAGCGAACGGTTTCTAAGAAATCCACTAAAAACTCAACGAAGCCGGGATAGACCGCAACGTCAAAATGAGACCTGTTGGAAAACTCTGGAGACCGGTGTTCTGACTAGGACTTTGAACCTGAATTTTTTCCCAGTTGGCTCGTTCTGAACATAAACGGTATTTTAATGTGTCCGGATTTGTGTTCCACCCCAAAAATTACGTTCTCGAACCAGTTAGAACCAAAACATTTTGTTCCTGAACCAGTTAATAATGTTCCACGTCAGCCATAGGATTTTCAATTGGTAAGTTTAACATTCAATCAAAGTCTCTCCATGCCCACGTGGCACATAAGGCCGTGTCAAGATATCTTCTCCAACTTAGGCGGTCTTTCGCCGCAAGTTCTGCGAATGTCCATGATCTCCATCCTAGCTCGTTTCGTTCTGCTTCCACAGTTCTACGCCACGTTACATGTGGTCGTCCCTTCTTTTGTCTACCTTCTGGTGTCCAAGTAAGTGCCACTCTTGCGTTGTCTGATGTATCTTTGTGAAGTACATGCCCAATAAGCTTCCATCGCCTCTTCAAAATTTGTTTGCTTACTGGAATTGTCCATGCTTTGGTTCTTTCGTTTCTTAATTTCATTGGCAAAAAGATACGTAGAATTTGCCGTAGACATCTTCTCTGAAATATATTAAGCTTATCTTCGTCTGTCTCAGTCATTCTCCAAGTCTCTGAGTTGTAAAGTAAAACTGCTAAGACATTGCTGTTGAACACTTTCAGCTTAGTGTTGCTACTTATTGCTGTGTTATGCCAGACTGGATCCAATTTCGCAAATGCTCTTCTTGCAAGACTGATTCGACGATTTATGTCTTCTCCTGCTCCCCCTGTTTCGCTCAACGTCGCACACAAGTAAACAAACTTATCAACTTCTCCTATAGCCTTGTTGTTTCCTAAGATATTGTCATGGAACTTGTTATTCAGCCTCATTATCTTCGTCTTCTCGGCATTGATCTTTAACCCTACAAATTTTGCAACATCGTTAAGCTTATTAGTTTTCTCTTGCATGTGTTGGAATGTGCTGCTCAAAAGAGCTATATCATCTGCGTAATCCAAGTCCTCCAGCACTGATGTAAATTTCCATCTCAAGCCTCTTGCTTTATCTTCAGTAAGATTTCTCATGATCCAATCAACTGCTATGTTGAACAGAAATCCTGATATGACACATCCTTGTCTCACGCCTGAACGCACTTCAAACCTTTCTGATTGGGCTCCATTGTCCAAAACGCAGCAGCTACTCCCTTCATTAATTTCTTGAATCAGTCTTACAATTTCTGATGGTACTCCATAATTTCTCAGTCTTGACCACAGTTTGGATCTGTTCAGGCTATCGAAGACTTTTGTCAAAGTTGATAAAAACAGAGGACCGCCATTCTATGCTTTGTTCAATTATATTACGGAGAATAAAAATTTGCTCAATAGTTCCTCTACCCTTTCTGAAACCTGCCTGCACTTGCCAACACTTGGCATCAACACCTTTTCGCATCCTTTCAATGAATATTTGGCCGAAGATTTTTCCTGGTACTGAGAACAATGAAATTCCTCTTGAATTGTCGCATAAGGCAAGATCTCCTTTCTTTGGTACTTTGGTGATAATACTTTTCTTCCAATCACTACGGACATCACAACGTTCTTTGACTTTGTTAAAGAGTTCTAATAACAGGCTAGTTGATGTTCCTATATCTGATTTCCATAACTCTGCACTAATGTGATCTATACCAGAGGCTTTTCCATTTCTAGTCTTTGCATCTTTGACTTCATTGTAAATGAACCTGTTTCTATATCCAAAATATTTTCTACTTCGTATAGAAGGTGAACGTCTGGTAATTCTCCTCCGCTTTCTGCTTCTGGATTTAAAACTTCCTCAGTGTTCTTTCCAACGATCCAATATTTCTCGCTCTTTGGTAATCAGTTTTCCTCGAACTCCATATATGCTAGATTTCTTATTTTGAGATAGTTTTCTAGTGATTGAGTGTAAGGATTTCATTTCATTTTTCTTTGCTGCCGTTTTGGCTTCCTCGGCCAGATTGTTGATCATTGCTCTTTTGTCATTTCTAATCATTTTCTTCACTTCTTTGTCTTTCAGCGCATGATCTTTCATTCTCGATTTTCTGATTCTCACTGATTTAGCACAGTTGATTTGGTTCTTAATGTGACTCCTGTCATCCATGGCTTTCCAAGAGTCCTTGCTAATCCACTCTTTGCTCTCTTTCTTCCTCTTTCCTAGAACTGTCGCTGCAGTCTCATTATAAACCGTTTTAAACTCTTCCCATCTTTGGCTCAAGGATCTGGTGTCATTTCTTTCATATTTATTCTCATTAGTATCTTCTATCTGTAGACATTTGAATCTGTTTTTCAGCTGAATAAAAAATTCCCGCTTGACTTTGCGACATCATAAATCAAACGGTTACATGATTTCAGTTTAAGCTTGATGTTTGCTACTAATAGGTAATGGTCTGAGTTGGCATCTGCACCTCTCACAACTCGCACATCCTCCAACGATCTTCTAAATTTACCATTGATTGTGATATGGTCTATTTGGTTTCTATCCTTTCCATTTGGTGATAGCCAGGTCCATTTACGTATTGCTTTATGCTTAAACAATGTTCCTCCAATTGCCAAGCTGTTCATTGCACATAGCTCCGCAAATCGCATTCCATTTCCATTCATCTCTCCGATTCTGAACTTACAATTTTACTTTTCCATAACTCATTTTGTGATCCCACTTTTGCATTTACATCTTCCATCACTATCAACATGTCATGTTTTGGGGTGTTGCTGATTTCTCTCTGAAGCTGTTGATAAAATTCTTCCTTGCTTTCCTCTTCAGCCTCATTCGTTGGCGCATATATCTGTATGACAGACAGCTTAATGAATTTTGAACTGAAACTTGCTCTGATTATGCGATCACTTATATGTTTCCAATCTAAAAGACGTTGCACTTCTCTACTTAGTATTAATGCTACGCTTCTCTGATGTTCGTCATCTGCTCCAGAATATAGGATTACCTCATTTGTTCTTGTTTTGACTCTACCAAATCCTGTCCATCTCAATTCACTAATTCCAAGTAGTTTCAGATCATATTTTCTCATTTCTTGTGTAACAACAGCAGTTTTTCATTTCGTATACATAGTTCTTACATTCCAGCATCCTATCTTCATAATACTCTTTGAACGAACCAGAGGTCTCCTCTGATTAGTAGCTTCCTGTTGGATTTCACTACTTTCCGTCATGTTGCCGATATCCCCAACATTGTCCCATTGCAGATAGCCTTCGTCAGGGATCTCGCAGACCTCGCAGTTATCCATCACTTCTATTGTAGTTGATATTGACATGGTTTCCATAATCTTGGAGATTTTTACGGGGTGGGGTGATTGGCCCAACGCCCAACCCCCAACCTGGAGGGCCAGTGGTTTTCTGTAGGGGTTTTCCTTCCCTGAGCACACAGGTTCCGGTTATTTAGAGGCGCCAGATACTCGCCTCTCGCCGCTGTCACTCGGCTGCCGAAGCATTCCCAGGGGCTACGATAACGGGGACGTGTGACATGCGACTTCAATGGCAGAGCCTGTTGTTTGACGGTAGGCGTTAAGCCGTTTTCACATAGCACGCGGTTTGGACAGCGCTCTGCGCTGGGTACGGCGCAGACGTTTTCACATAGCACGCGGTTTGGACGGCGCAGCGATGGCACCGAGTAGGGCGCATGCATGCGCGTTGTGCACGCATGTGGCGCTGTTTGCTATGCGACCGATCAAGAAAGATAACTACAACGATAACAATAAAGATATAGTTTTAAAAATCGTTCCAACTCACGTAGATGGCGAAGTCCACACCACAACTATAACGGCAACGATAATGGCAAACGATATCGCTGTGATCACTTTCAGAGCAATTTTATGAACAATGGAAAAATTGACCGCCCATCAAATCCGTCGGAATTTATAGGGCTTCACTTCAACATGTCATGTTGATTCAACATGGCAGATGACATCGCAGAGAAACTCATTACATAACGTTAATCTAAGTCCAAAAGGATACCTTGTATAAAGTTAACTCGTCAGATGTATTCGCTGAATAGTAGCCATGAAGCTAGGCCAACGTCAATTTTCCAACGAAGCAAAAATGGGTTCGCTGAGGAGAAAGTACAGCCAATGTAAACTAATCAAAGTAGCTAAATCAGCATTAACATTAGAGGTGAGGTGAGTCATGTGAGTTATCTTTCTCGGTGCGAATGGCCCTAGGAGCCAATGATGCTATGAGGCTAACGATATCTCTGCCGGTTTTTAAGAGCCATATTTTGAGAAAGAGGCACTTTTCAGACAATTGTTGGAGTTGACATCTCAGAATTAGCTGAGGCTGGGTGGAAAGTTAATATGGCATGTATGACGAAATATCCCAAGGCGGTGGGTCCACATCTGCAACGGTTTGGTGACAGCGCCCCCTGGTAGTGAGGTAATCAGGGTCAAAATTGAGATAAACAGCTAATTCTGGCTGCAGTACTGTGGTTAATTTTCTTTTTATTAATGTTTTAGTCAGACAAATACAAATAAATCACTGTTACACCACAACAGTTAGATAAATAAGCATAACATACATTGTGTCCCTTTTCAGTATCTGTCCAGTCTTTTTTTTTTTTTAAACCAAATAAGAAAATAAAATAAAAAAATAAAACAGTCTGCGGTCCAGCAACAACAGACTGATCAAGCCAGACCTGCTACACAAAGCATAGATCACACAACAAAAAAAAAACAAAACAAAGACAGAACACCCTAGGAGTTTAACATAGTATACACATCCTGTATTTGAACCAGATAAAAGGTTATGCAGAGGTTGGTGGTGTCATTCTTTCATATCCAGCAATTGAGCTAGAAATGGTCCCCATACTTCATTAAATATATCTTCCCTTCCAGCCACTCTATAAGTGACCCGCTCATAGCTTGCCATGGAGCTTAGCACCTCTATCCATTCCTTAAAAGTGGACAAGGAGGGAGATTTCCAGCGGCGAAGTGTTATCCTGCACCCTGTTATTATAGCTTAACGACACCATAATTTTCGGCGTTTTGGCATTGGGATATTATCTGGTAGCAGACCCAACAGACATAATGAGGGGTTTTTGATCAAGTGTGTTCCCAACATTTTATTTAAGAACAAAATTATTGCATTCCACATGTCAGTTGTTTTGTTACACTCATATGACATATGCACCAGAGTTCACACCTTTCTATTACATCTCCAACATATATCACTGTTTCTGAGTTTCAGTCTTGCCAATTTGTCGAATAAGCTCTATTCAATATCTCATAACAAATGAGTTGTGACCGTGTTTCACGTGAGTAACAATACCATGAAGCACATAGCTTCTTCCATTCATTTTCTGGAATCTCCTGCGCCAGGTCCTTATCCCTACCTTCTTTTAAACCATCCAAGTTTGGCACTTGTGTGCTTCTAATCAATTTGTAAAATTTTGATGCTCCTCTATTTTTATTTCCTATCTTATGTGAAATGTCCTGAATTTCAGTTATACCCTGCTGAATATGTTGGTTATTTGAGAGAATGCAATGTCTGATTTGTAGACATCTCCAAAATTCTGAATTACCCAGAGTATATTTATATTTAATTTCGTCAAAGGATCTGAATCCAGCATCTTCCATCAGGTCCTCAAGGGTGTGAATACCGGCCCTAATCCATTTATCCCAAAAGAAGCTCTTCTTATCTATTAACAGTTTCTTATTATACCATATGGAAGATCTGCCTGATAAATATGGGTTGGTTTTTGTTATTTGATGTGCAATTTTCCACGACTCTCTGGAAAAAGCCAGTACTGGGTTTTGTGAGGGAACTGGCCTATCTGTTTGTGAAAGGAAAGTCTCCACAGAGAAAGGGTACACTAATTGCTCCTCTATCCTGACCCACATGGGGATCTCTGCATGGGGTAGGTGAATTTTAGATAGCTGAGATAAAGAAAATGACAAATGATACCAGTCTATATGTGATAGTGCTAATCCCCCCTTGTCTTTTGCAGCATATAACTTGGTCCGGTTAAACATGGGTTTTTTCCCTGCCCAGACAAACTTTTCTATCATCCCATTATATGTTGTAAGTAGTGACGAAGGAAGATGTAGCGGTAACATGGAAGTGATGTAATTGATCTTGGGAGTTAAAATCGTTTTTACTAAATTGATTCTGCCTATCAGGGACATATACAATTTATCCCAGTTTTGTAACAGAATTTGAGTTTTCTGAATAACTGGAAATATGTTGGCTTCCATTATTTTTTTCAGACCTGGCGTTAATATGATTCCCAAATATGTTAATCCTTCTGGCATCCATCTGAATTTCCAATTCTTTCTGATATCTGGGGGGCACGTTTTGGATAACGGCATGGCTTCTGATTTCGACCAGTTAACAGTATATCCAGATACCTCTGAAAACCGATTTATAACTGAGCAAATTTCTGGGACTGAGGATTCAGGGTGACTGGATATTAATAAAACATCATCCGCAAGTAAAAGCTTGTGCTCCTCCTGACCTGCCTGCACACCCTGTATAATCGGATTAGTCCGTAGGGCTATGGCCAGGGGTTCAAGAAATATGGCAAAGATTAGAGGAGACAGAGGAGATCCCTGTCGAACACCACGATTTAACCTAATTTGTGGTGACAAAATGCCATTAGTTAAGACTGTGGCTGATAGATCAGTATACATTAGTTCCACCTACTTCCTAAATATTGGACCAAATCCAAATTTTTCTAGTGTATAAAACAAGAAAGGGAATTCCACTTTATCAAACGCCTTTTCAGCGTCTAATGAAAAGAACACAGTTGGTGTATCATTATAATTTCTTGTCATCCACATAATATGCAACAGTCTTCGAAGGTTGTCTGTAGAGCTCCGGCTCCTCATAAACCCCACCTGATCTTTATGAATAAGAAATGGGACCACTACTTCCAATCTAGTTGCTAGAATTTTAGCAAGAATTTTTTCATCCACATTAATCAGAGATATAGGGCGATAATTAGCACACCGCTGTGGATCTCTTCCCTTTTTATGCAGCAGCGTAATAACCGCCGTCCTCATGCTTTCAGGTAGCCTACCTCTTTGTAACGTGTCTCGATATACAACCAGTAATCTAGGGGCAAGATCTTCTATAAATCTCTGATAGAAATCTACTGAAAACCTATCGTTTCCGGGGGCCTTTCCTATTCTGAGGCCTCTGATTGCTTTTTTAATTTAATCTATGGAGATATCGTCCTCCAACAGAGCTTTCCCATCCTGTGTCAAAGCAGGGATTTCAATTGAGGAAAAAAAACTTTATAATTTGTTTTTGTCAGTCCCACCCTGAGATGTATACAATTCTTGATAAAGCTCGCTAAATGTGGTATTTATGTCTCTTTTATTCGTGATAAGGTTATCTTTATCAAAAATTGATGGGATGATATTTTGCGATTGTATTTGTTTTACTCTGTGTGCCAGTACTTTACCAGCTTTCTCTCCCTCCTCAAAATATTTCTGCCTAGTAAAGAAAAGGGCAAATTCAGTTTTTCTATTCAGTATGTCATTTAATTCACATTTAAGCTCATTCAGTTTACCCCATGTATCTCCGTCTTGTTGATCTGTGTTGCTTTTCAAGCTTTTTGAAATCTTGATCTAATTTAAGTGTCCTTTGACCCTCTGCTTTTTTGATAACTGAACTTCTTTGGATGATACAACCCCTCATAAAGGATTTGAAAGCATCCCACATCACCCCATGGTCTTCTACAGAGCCTTCATTATGCTCCCAGAATTCCTGCATTTCAGATTAAGAAAAGTTGCAATTTTCTTCCCTGTTCAGCAAACAGTTGTTAAAATGCCATCTCAAGCTTTTTTCTGCTTTATCTAGGGGGTAGAGGACTAAATCCACTGGTGCTGACTGTACTATGTTGCCAATTGTAGAGTTCAGCACCTGACTGACCATATTATGGGATAACAGAAAGTAATCTATCCTGTAGAAGAACTTGAATGGGGATGTGAAAAAAAGTACAGTTTTTTTCATTTGGATGCAATAATCTCCAAATATCAACAAGACCCAACTCCTCTGACATCCCTGACTTGATTAAAATCCCCCCTTAAAATTATATTATTATTCCCCAAATCTCTAACCAAGTGACAGACTTCATGAAAAAAATCTGGGTTAACAGAATTAGGAGCATAAATATTAGCGATAGTCATCCTCTGGCCCCCTAAAGTAACGTCCAATATACCCATCTACCTTCCTTGTGTGAGAAATGTTCATGTACCTGACAGTCTATGTTTTTCCTTATCAGAATACTCACTCCTCTTTTTCTTGAGGAAAATGTACTATGATATTCCTGTGCAACCCATGCTCTTTTGAGTTTGGCTGCTTCCTCATCATTAAGATGGGTTTCCTGAATGAGGGCTATATCAGCCTTTTTTTGTTTCAAATATGTGAGGATTTTTTCCCCTTTTGACCACATTATTGCACCCATATACAAAACCCAAAACCAGTGAAGTTGGCACGTTATGTAAATCGTAGATGAAAACAGAATACAATGATTTGCAAATCCTTTTGAACTTATATTCAATTGAATACACTGCAAAGACAAGATTTTTAATGTTAAAACTGAGAAACTTTATTTTTTTTTTGCAAATAATCATTACCTTAGAATTTAAAGGCAGCAACACATTGCAAAAAAGTTGGCACAGGGGCCTTTTTACCACTGTGTTACATCGCCTTTCCTTTTAACGACACTCAGTAAACGTTTGGGAACCGAGGAGACCCATTTTTGAAGCTTTTCAGGTGGAACACTTTCCCATTCTTGCTTGATGTACAGCTTAAGTTGTTCAACAGTCCAGGGTCTCCGTTGTCGTATTTTACGCTTCATAATGCGCCACACATTTTCAATGGGAGACAGGTCTGGACAACAGGCAGGCCAGTCTAGTACCCGCGCTCTTTTACTACAGAGCCATGCTGTTGTAACACGTGCAGAATATGGCTTGGCATTGTCTTGCTGAAATAAGCAGGGGCGTCCATGAAAAAGACGTTGCTTGGATGGCAACATATGTTGCTCCAAAACCTGTATGCAGTGGCGTGCACAGACATTATGGGGGGCAAGTGCTCAGGGGGGAGGGGGAGGGCACTTTTTTGCACTCATGGAACATGTTATTATAGTGTGAGATTAAAAAAATAAAATAAACACTACACCCACATGTTCAATGCAATTCATGACTACTGTCATTAATTACAAGAAGGCACATGGGTAGCCTTTATGGGGATATTTCTCTCAGGCAATGGGGAACTGCCTGATTCTTCTTTATGTGTTCATTTATGTTGCCTAACAAAACCTACACAAAAGAAAACGTTCAGCTTCACAGATAGATTTGCAAAGTCGACCGACATTGTTTGTGGTGGTCGTCCTCACATTATCTATCATTGATTTGGGATATAGCATTAAACTAGCTAATCAGGTGACCAGTCGGCTAAAAAATGCTCAGTTGTTTGGTGCTGCATGAGCAGTGGCGTACCGTCAGATGCCAAGATGGCCTTTAGTAACATCACCCTTTCCCGGATAATTGCTCTTAAACTGTTTGCGATCAGGTTTGATTGATTAACAATCAAACAGTTAATAAACAGAATAGCTACCACCAATACGTGACACGTAATGATTAAGAAATGCTAATTACAAAGCGATTGCCTGTTGGCTATGTTGATATAATTGATGTGAATCCGCAAGGATGACAATCTGCGAAAAATCCGAAACTTTCGCGGACTTATGCTTTCGCAATTATTTTCGTCTTCACTCAGCTGTGCTTCTTACCTAACAACGCACTTTAGCTGTCACATTCAGAGTATATAGAACGGATTCTCATGGCTAATTGCCCAATGAACATCGCGAATTAATTTACACAAATTCGGTAATTATAAAGACGTAGGCTATTGATATTTTTTCCGTAGCCATTGGTGTGCGGAAGTAAGTTAAACACCGTATAATTTTGTACTGCAATGTATAACACGGCTTTCAAAAACAAGTTAGATTCTCGTTGGTTCCTCCAATCAGTCTGAGCAACGGTTGCTAATTGGGGAGGTAAACTGCGAGAGGTGTCTGTCATTAAGAAGTGAAAGGTGAGGTTATTGCTGGCCCAGTGTTTCTGCCGACGGACCATCACTGTGTATGAGACATGCTACTGCAGAACAAAATGATTACAGGTTGGGCTGTACGATTTCACTTGATCTGTGTGTTACCTGGCTGGCGGGGCACAAGACTGTGGCTTCCAGTCGCTCAGCTGATATGCTCCTGCAGCGCATCCACAGAGATATAAGAAAACTAGAGTGGACAATCCTGTCACTTCCGAGGTGGCTATTCTGCCGTCAGCGCTTTGGCCCAGCCCACACGGCGTCCACTCTAGTTTTCTTATATCTCTGTGAACGCATCTATATACACTGCGCGCGTGTTCACGTGACAAAGGAAGAGAGATCGGAAGCTGGTGAGGAGGTGGCCCATTTCGGGGCATTTTTTTCAGTAGTTTTTAATCAGACAGCTTTTCTAAAAGATCATTTCAACATTGGCCCCACTAAAATGTTAATAATAATAATTTAAAAAAAAAAACAAAAAAAAACGAATTTTAAAAAGGGCACTTTCATTGATAAAGGGCAAAGAGGCAAGTGCTGTAGCACCACCTAGCGTCTATCTGTGCACGCCTATGCCTGTATGTACTTTTCAGCATTAATGGTGCCTTCACATATGTGTAATTTGCCCATGCCTTGGGCACTAATACACCCCCATTCCATCACAGATGCTGGCTTTTGAACTTTGCGCCTATAACAGTCCGGATGGTTCTTTTCCTCTTTGGTCCGGAGGACACGACGTCCACAGTTTCCAAAAACAATTTGAAATGTGGACTCGTCAGACCACAGAACACTTTTCCACTTTGCATCAGTCCATCTTAGATGAGCTTGGGCCCAGCGAAGCCAGCGGCGTTTCTGGGTGCTGTTGATAAATGGCTTTCGCTTTGCATTGTAGAGTTTTAACTTGCACTTGCAGATGTAGCGACGAACTGTAGTTATTGACAGTGGTTTTCTGAAGTGTTCCTGAGCCCATGTGGTGATGTCCTTTACACACTGATGTCGGTTTTTGATGCAGTACCGCCTGAGGGATCGAAGGTCACGGGCCTTCAATGTTGGTTTTCGGCCTTGTCGCTTACGTGCAGTGATTTCTCCAGATTCTCTGAACCTTTTGACGATATTACGGACCATAGATGATGAAATCCCTAAATTTCTTGCAATAGCTCGTTGAGGAATGTTGTTTTTAATCTGTTCGACAATCAGCTTGTTCACTTTTGTTCACTAAGTGGTGACCCTCGCCCCATCCTTGTTTGTGAATGATTGAGCATTTCAGGGAAGCTGCTTTTATACCCAATCATGGCACCCACCCGTTCCCAATTAGCCTGTTCACCTGTGGGATGTTCCAAATAAGTGTATGATAAGCATTCCTCAACTCTCTCAGTCTTTTTTGCCACTTGTGCCAGCTTTTTTGAAACATGTTGCAGACATCAAATTCCAAATGAGCTACTATTTGCAAAAAATTACAAAGTTTACCTGTTCGAACATTAAGTAACTTGTCTTTGCAGTGTATTCAATTGAATATAGGTTGAAAAGGATTTGCAAATCATTGTAATCTTTTTTTATTTACGATTTACACAACGTGCCAACTTCACTGGTTTTGGGTTTTGTATATTCCAAGTTACAAATTTAAATAGTAACATTTTGATCTGCAAGGACATTACTATACTACCATCCCAGCAGAGTATCCCACTGTCGTGGTTGCCCCTCCTCTGACAATAGCAGTTTTCAGAAATACAGGAATACAAGTATTAATGCTATATATGCATGAGACACCTAGGGTTACACACCAAACAAACAAAAACAAAATCAGAAATACACTGCAACAGAAGCCTACGAACATGTTGCTTTCCAACATCAAACCTTCCGTTACACACACGGTTCTCTCAGCTGTGCCCTCAAGGCCAACCAGCTCTCCGTTCCCCCTGAGTTTTTACGTATCCCTTCTATCCCTTACAATATGCTATAAGTCCGTTGTTAAGCTTGACTGAACCACTGCATCATAATCCACCATAAATTTGCAAAATGACGGCAAGAGAGCTTGAATTAAAAGGCTTATTACTCAGTAATAAATGTGTGAGAGACAGGGAGCAAAGATAACGAAAAAAAAGTGTATACAACACACATATACACATACACACACACACACACGTGTGCGTGCGCCCTTATAATAAGAAAGGAAAACAAATTAAATACCTTACCGGAGACTCTGACCTCCTGTCATATAGGTCTAATGATGACACTACATAGGTCTAATGATGACACTTTTAAAATTGTTCAGTGATCAGGAAGATTACCAATTGTCCGTCCGAAAATAACTCCGCTCCCGTTAACAGCTCAAATATCAGAGTATAGTCCTCGGTCCAAAAAATAAGATTTCTTCTCACGTTAAGAGCCCAAAAGACCACTTTAGTCCAGAAAATAAGATCTCGACTCACATATCTACCCAGAAAATCAGTATCAATCCAAGAAAAAAAAAATGCTGCTCCTGGTAACAGTACGAAAATCAGTAGAGGTCCAAAAAAATACGGTTTCTGCCCACATTAGCGGCTGCTCTCTGCTCCATCCAAAATTTTTACTCCAGCCAGTATCCATAGGATTAATTTTATTCCTTAAAACGCTCAATGTCTCTGTCCACATCCATATGATGATCTTCATGTATTGAGGGTGTCGCACTCTTCTCCTCCGCTGACCCCCGTAGTCCCTTCACTTTCGTGGCGGGTGAGGAATGCTTTGGCATCCGCCGCGCACGAGAATTCGTGCCGCCGATTGTCCAGTGAAAAATTAATTGTTGCTGGATATCGCAAGGCGTATTCCACATTACGCTTACGAAGAATTCGTCTCACCTCCTCGTATTTTTTGCGTTTCTCCTGTATCTCCTGTGCATAGTCTGGGAAGAAAAAAATCCTCGTACCATTCCAGGTGACTTGCTTCTTCTTTCTCGCCGCCGTTAAAATGGCAGCCTTGGCTTTGTCCCGTACCGGACAATGATATGTCTTGGCCTGGCGTTGTCTCCTGGTCGGGGGCCGACCCAGTGGATCCTGTCAACTTCATACCGGTCATCAGCATTAATATCCAATGCCTCCGATAGCAGTGTTTTCATAAAGCCATCCCAGTCGCGACCTTCCAGTCCTTCTTTCACACCCACAATACGTATGTTTTGGCGCCGGGAGAAGCATTCCAATGCTGTTATTTTCTCCTTTAGTATACGATTCTGTCTCGCTAGGTCATTCACCACCGGAGCCCTTTTTGCATCTTCATCTTCCAGTTTGGATATTCTGGATTCTGCCTCAGTAATTCTACAGCCCAGGCTTTTCACAGTCTCATTCACCTCCTCAACTCCCCTTTTAACCCCCGATATGTCCGCAGCCAGGCTCTCGAGGATAGTCGTGATACCCTGCAGTTCAGTCATCAAGGTTGTGGCGTCTTGTGGAGATGATTCCGCCATCTTAGTTGCATCCGCAGTCTCTGTGGTGTGCTTGCCACGTTGATTTTGAGAGGGGTTACGGGTAAAATAGTGGCTTTTTACCGACATATTCCCTAATATTTGCTGTTTTGCTAGCGTCAACGTACTTTTGCAATTTATAATTATGAAAAAAGGGGGGAAATCAGCTAAGCTAGCTCAGAAGCTAGCTTCTCCTAAGCAACCATCTTGGGCGTGTCACCACCGGAAGTCTCCAATACTGTGGTTAATTGTTCATATATGCCACACAAGTCATGATGTCCTCTTATCCTAGGATACTTGAACCTTCCAAATGTGAAAGTGCGGTCTGATTTTCACCCTGGTGTGCGGCACCGCCACCAGGGAAAGTTACCACATTTCTTCAAAGTTTCTTACTCCATTCATAACCAACACCAAGATAGTGCCACACTGAATGCTTCTGTTTTAGGCTTCATGGTGGAGGGTGAGTGGAATAAAGTTGCCATACTAATGGCACTTTCATGGTGTGATGAAATTTTTGCCTCTGAAAAGGGCCATAATTGATTCTATGGCTGTTTTTAGGGCTGATTTGCTCTGGACACCAGACAGATACGGAGGCTGTGCTAGCATTTATTTAAACCCTCCTCAGGGCTTATCTAAAGGCACCAAAAGTTTCCATGGCACTCTCAACCAGTTTGGTTCAGTGGCCATCGACATTCTAGAAAAATGCTGGTACCCCCCATTTACACATTATTTGAAAGGATGTTGGGAGCCTCATAAAAGTCAACACCAAACAGCTACAGCTTTGACCCTTGCGCTGGTAGCAGCCCTTCTATCATACTTTCATGGGAATGTGGAGTTTGAATGGCACTTTTTACCACTTTCCCAATTTCCCGGGGCAAAATGGGGGGAAATAGCAGAATCCATCCATGTAGGCGGCGCTGCCTACCCACGTTCAAAGTTTTTCTTTGGTTTAGTCATTCATTGTCCACTTCGTTTATGAGACAGTAACTTACACCAGTGACAGATGAGATCAGTAGCATGCATGTCAACGATCAACGTGATAAAAAGATAAACGCAGTGTCTATTTTGCTGTCCGACGGTTCCCGTTTTTTTCTGCTATTTTGCCGTCACTTCCGCTTGACATGCGCAGTTGTCACAGATGTGGACTTAATGTTTGTAGGCAAACACGCCGTCAGCAATTCACGCTAAAGGGCTATTATGCCATTCGCTCTGACGCATACTACTCCACTAGGCTATACTTTTACTACAGCCGCGGACGGCTCTACAACTGTTCGCCATGTTATTTGACCATCGGATCGGGTATAAGTTAACCAGAAGCATGTTTAATTTGAACTAACATGCAGTAGCTGATTAAGCGGTCATGAATGTAATCTGTCGCACGAAAAATTCGTTTCGCGTCCGGTGTGAAAGCTGCTTCACGCGACTATAACGCCTGTATACGCGTCTTTGCATTGACTTTGAATGTAGGCTAATCTGTCCTGCGAAAAATTTGTTTCGTGTCTGATGTGAAAGCAGCTTTATGGACAGTACGCGACAGTTAGAGAGAGCTCTGTTATGTTATGAACATAATACAGATTTTGCATACTGTGAGTTCTGTTAGCGCGGACAAGTTGCTTATGTGGAGCTGGCAAATCGATCACTTCTACTGGAAATAATTACCTATTTAATCTCCGCTTTTTCGGCTTTATTAGCCACAACAATTTTTAAAGGGGGATGAAATTATATCAAGGTAGTGCAGAGAAATCATTTGTAAACCGGTAAGTCCATATCTGTGACAACTGCGCATGTCAAACGGAAGTGACGGCAAAATAGCTGAAAAAAAAAAACGGGAACTGTCGGACGGCAAAATAGACACTGCGAAAAGCAAAACGGGGGTTTAAATATTGGTAGCCAATTACTCAAAAATTTTTTCCGTTGATGAGCTGACGTGAACCACTGGAGGCTACGAAGCTACCACTGTACTAATGATAATACTGTAGTACTTTAGCTGCATTGGTGCACATGCGCATAATTTATGTGTCAGTACGTGGCTCTGTGAATAGAGTGTGCTTCTGTTGTGTTTGGTGAAACTTTCTCAAAAGTATCTGTGCTAAGGGACTCAATCTTGTCTAGTTGGCTTCAACTTATAGGGTAGTCATTTACATACTGGTACGTATGATTTATGCACACACAGGGCTTTGACCAAAGTCTGTCCCCGGTGTGGTTCGGTAGAGCACTGCAGAAAGTCAGTCTGTCAGAGGTGTGGCTGTGTGTTCTGTAGTGCAGTAAGCAAGAAGTGCTTTGTAAGACAAAGTAGGGCTAATGAAACTGAGAGAGAGTGATTCACATGGGGCATGTAATAAAGAGAGAAAGTCTAGAAAAAGAGCCAGTGAAACTGAACAACAAAGTGTTAACTGTAGAGCTAGAGACAGGCTGTGTAAGGCTAAACAAAGAGCGAGTGAGACTGAGCTAGAAACCATTGAGCGCAGAGCTAGCAACAGGCTGTGTAAGGCTAAACAAAGGCGAGTGAGACTGAGCTAGCGACCATTGAGCGCAGAGCTAGCAACAGGCTGTGTAAGGCTAAACAAAGAGCGAGTGAGACTGAGCTAGAGACCATTGAGCGCAGAGCTAGCAACAGGATGTGTAAGGCTAAACAAAGGCGAGTGAGACTGAGCTAGCGACCATTGAGCGCAGAGCTAGCAACAAACAGCAAATGGCTAGAAAGAGAGCTACAATCAATGTTGATGCTGTCATTGAGGATTTTGTAGCCAAAGTGAAAATGGGCCCTGATTATGTGTGCACCGCTTGTCACAGAATGATGTATAAGCTCGCAGTTGTTCTTTTCAAGCCGAATGGGTACTCCAAGGCCAGCACTGACCTGCTAGACAAGTTGTCTGAGCATGCTTATGTTAATTCCGATGGCAGTCAGTGGATATGTAAGACTTGTGATGGATCATTGTCTAGAGGTGCACTGCCAGTTCAAGCTAAGGCTAATGGTATGGAGCTAGATGAAGAGCCTCTTGAGCTGTCATGTTTGAATGCACTGGAGCAAAGATTGATATCACTGCGTGTGCCCTTTATGAAAATGGCTGCTCTCCCAAGTGGTAAACAGAGATGTATACATGGTCCAGCTGTTAATGTGCCATCAAAGGTAGACCGTGTGTGTACAATGCTTCCGCGTCTGCCCTCTGAGTGTGAATTAGGGCCACTTACGCTGAAACGTAAACTCTCAAATAAAAGGACATTGCTTGTATGATTATGTGTCACCTGAAAGGCTGACCAGTGCATTGAAATGGCTTAAGGCAAACAATCCCTTGTATGCTGATACAGAAATTGCTGGTAATTGAGTGGAGAATGCAATTGCAGATGACGAAGAGCTTGTTATGAGCAGCTCGAGTGTATGGATTAAAGAAGTAATGAACCCAGTGAGCCTGAGCCTATGGATACAACTACCAGTCATGTTTGTAATCCTGTGCCAACCAATGCACAGAAGAGCAGTGGTTTTTCAAGCAAAAGTAGTGACCCTGTCTCTCATTATGCATATGTGTTGGAATCAATTACTAGAGAGCATGGACTCCGAGTGCATGATGTGCCTAGAGATGGTGACTGTTTGTTCAGCTCAGTTACACATCAGCTTCAGAATATGGGTCATGGTGTGAATGAGAGCAGTTTAAGACAAACGGTAGTAGGGTACTTGTCAGATCATGCTGATTTTTACAGTCATTTTGTGCATCAGTCAGTGCCAAGCGATGATGCATGCAGTGCTGACAATGAGCCCTTGATGAGGAGGATACTTACACTGAGTCCATCACAGACCCAGATGTGCAGTGAGAGCTGCAGCGGCAGAAGTACTTGAGGCGACTGAGACAAGGTGCCTGGGGGGACAACATTACAATAGCAGCTGTGTGCAACTTGTTTAATGTGAGCATAAGTGTGTTGTGTGCAAATGCAGCAGGTACGAGCATAGCTAGAAATACTCCCATTTCTGGTTCTGGTACGCATGAGCTAAACATAGGTTTGATTATGCAATTCCATTTTGTTGGTCTTGATAAGCAGTCTGATGATAATGGAAATGCTAGTGTTCATTCTGGTGTAGATACTGAGCCTACCAGTGCCCCATCAGCAGACAAAACTCACAATGATCATGGTGAGCTTGATGATGAAACAGTAGCAGGTGATCAGCACAGATTGGAAATCAGTGGTGGTTCTCATGCTCGTATGATGTCACTTGAGAACCCTGAGCAGATGGTCAGCATCGCCCCAGCTGAAGGTCAGAAACCATTGTTTATCATGTCAGATCCCAAGTTTGAGCTTATGAGTAATCCTGACAAGTTTTGTTTAGGTGGTTTTGCTGAACAGAGGCCATGAAAGATAACATACAGAAAGTATTTCAATGCAAGATTACAAGATGTCGATGGCAGATTTGCCAGAGATTTGAATTACTTGTTTGTAGCCCAGTACATTGTTGAGTGTAAGCAAGTGCTTGATGATGGCAATAACTTTGCATGGAGACAAAAGCCTACTCATGAAATTACTGCCTCCCAAGTAAAGGACTGAGCATTCTTAACTGAGCATCTGCGAAACGAAAAAGCATACTGCTTTCTGAAGAATCTGAGAGGGTCACCACCATATCACCAACGTACTTCGTATGAACTGTTGGCAATGATAAGGCAACTAGGCACACCCACACGGTTCTTTACACTGTCAGCAGCTGATAGGAAGTTGCCTGATGTGATTCAGATTATTGCAGAAAGTATGGTGTTAGTTATACTGATGAAGTGAAAGCAATGTCATTTGAAGAAAAGAGTAGCTGGTTAAGACGTAACCCAGTGACAGCAGCTAGACATTTTCAGTACAGGTTGAATACTTTTTTCAAGATGTGATAAAGTCGAAAGCTGAGCCTTTAGGAGAGATAGTTGACCATGCTATAAGAGTTGAATTTCAGCCAGAGGGTCAGCACATGTTCATTGTGCACTTTGGGTTAAAGATGCTCCTCAGTAGGGTGTGGACACAGATGAAGACATTCATTGGTCAGTAGGTGTCATGTGCAGTTCCAGGTGAAGACTGTAAACTGAAAGGGTAGGTGATGTTACTTCAGCAGCATTAGCATTATAGTTATTGCAAAAAAACAAACAATGCAGATAAAATTTTCCACACCCCCCAGCCCAAATACAGTCATTGCTGAACCATGTACTCATGCTGAAATGTATGATAATGCACATCAGGTGTTGAGTAAAGTACGTAAAGTGTTGCCTGATTGTGATGATAATACAACTCTTGATGATGTACTTAGCAAAGCTGATGTAAATAGAAGTGACTCTGTTCAAGCACTAGAGGTTACAAACACTGGTACCGTTGTGTTACTCAAGCATAAGCCTAATGAACAGAATATCCACAATTACAATGCTTCTGTTATGCTAGCATGGCAAGCCAACATGGATGTTCAGTTTGTTGTAAATGCTTATGCTTGTGTGATGTATGTTGCTTCGTATGTCATGAAAACAGAGAAAGCAGTGGGTGTGTTAATAAAGCAGGTTGCTGCTGAAGTTAGAACAGAAGAGCTTAGGACACAGTTGGAAAAGATTGGTTCAGCATTTTTAGATCACAGAGAAGTTGGTGCACAGGAAGCAGTAAACCGAATACTGTCATCGCCAACGAAACAGTTGAGCAGAGCCGTAGTATTTGTAGACACTAATGCCAAAAAAGATTTCTATCCTTAAGAACCACGATGTAATTGATCAGCTTGATGGTGACACTAATGTGTTTCAGAAAAGCTTGATAGACGGTACAAGCACAGAACTGAGCAGCTCAAAAGTATGTGTTTAGCAGAATTTGCTGCCACCTATTGCACTATTTACTATACCAAAGATGATGAAGTTGACAATGATGCTTTACCTGATACAGAGAAGCACACTACTGCCAAAAAGATGACACTTACAGGCGGATATGGTGAAATGAAGGAGTGGAGAAGGCAAGCTGTGGTCAGATTCAGAAAGTAGAACAAAGATGCAGATGCTAGCGATTGGTACAGGGCAAACCTAATGTTGTGTTACCCATGGCGTGATGAGGATAATGATCTGCTGGCTGGATACTCTACCTATGCTGAGCACTATGAGAACAGGCAGTTGTAAGTGAAAATCAGCAAAAGTACGCAACTGAGGAGGTAGACAGTATAAGAGCTGATGAGGACAGCAGACCTGAACATGCCTGGTGTCAGATCGCCTCTTCCACTGAAGACAGTAATGCATGTGCAGCAGAGCAGGTGTTGAAACATTGGCTGAGCTCGCTGAGCAAGATTTGGTAGACAATGCTAAACTATTACAATCAAGTGGACGAAATCCAAGTGGTTTAAGTGTTAGATTTGATGGTGCTGCAAATGCACAAGTAATTGCACCAGATGAGTATCGAAAGCTAATGAGAACTCTCCATAGTAAGCAAAAAGCAATGATCATGTACCATCGTAACTGGTGTGAGCAAGTAGTGAAAGCTTTGAAGAATGGCAAGGCAATTGAGCCTTACAGGATATTCTTAAGTGGTCCTGGTGGTGTAGGAAAGTCTCGTGCTTAAGCTGATACAGTCTGACACTATAAGACTGATCAAGCAGTCTGGAGCAGTTGAGTCAGATGATGTGCTAGTATTGTTAACAGCACCCACAGGTGTAGCAGCATTCAGTGTGAATGGCATGACACCTCACTCAGCACTTTTGTTAGGCAGAAGCAAGTATGGTGGGTTTCAGCCTCTAAGCAATGAGAGAGTGAACACATTGCGTAGTAAGTTGTCCAAGCTGGTGTTGCTGATCATTGACGAAGTGAGTATGGTTGGTGCAGACATGTTACTTGTAATCTCTTGTGTATCTCAACAGATAAAAGCAGTGCCACCTGATGTAATGTTTGGTGGTGTAAGCATACTTGCTGTGAGTGACTTGTACCAGTTGCCTCCTGTTGGTCAGCCAGTGCTGTTCAGTGGAGTGAGTGACAGCTATGCACAACTGTTCAGGTCTGGTTCAATATGGCAAGAAGAGTTTAGAATGGTAGAGCTTGATGAGATCATGCGCAAGAGGGGTGATTCTGCTTTTGCAGAGTTGCTATGTAGGGTGAGAACTGCTAGTTGTTCTGATGATGACTGTGCTATACTTAAGTCTAGAGAGGTATCACCTGACAGCCCTGACGATCCAAATGAAGCACTTCATGTGTATAGACTGAATGCAGATGTGGATGAGAGAAATGAGCATATGTTGAGCCAGTTAGACAGTGCACCCAGGCAATATGAAGTGAAAGCTAGTGATGCAGTTACTGGCCAAACATAGGGCCCTATGAAATCCGTTTTATTTTTTCCCAAATTCCGTTTTTTCCGTTTTAATTTTTTGGAATTCCGTTTCTTACCAATTACACCAATTTTACTTTCAGAGTGAGTGTGCCATTTATGTTCATGAATAAAATGTTCTCTGATTAAATAGAAATAACCTTAAATTAGTTGATGCAACCCTCCATTTTCCTCAGTACTTAAGTCAGAACAAGTTCTGCATAATGACGCAATATAACATTGCACTGTGATGAAAGTTTTTTTTTAACCTAAAATAGTACAACAAAATAAAATTGTCTCTTTAAAGGAGGTGTAAGCTACAGTCAAAAAGGCAGACAAAGGCCATACTGACATGTATTATTCTGACTGCCCCCTTTTTTCCTTATTGATTTTCACCTTTATTTGACAGTTACAGTGCAGAGAAAGACAGGAAGGTTGGGGAGAAGAATGGGGAAGATACGCGGCAAATGTCCCGAGCCGGAATAAAATCCAGGTCGTCGCGAGAAGGACACGGCCTTTATGGTGTGCGCGCTTAGACCAATGTGCCACCGCGGTGCCCGTGACTGCCCCATTTTAATCATTTATAATCTTATTGTATATACGTTGTGTATATAAATGAATGTATGAGCAGCAGCAGTAATGACACTCAGTTTCCCCCACGAATCAACCGTTGTCTGATTCCGATGCATCAGCTATATTTAAGAAACTTTTGTTCATTAATCCCAATACTGTGTATTCTATCCTAGGACAAAATGTTCTGCAGTGATGATTAAACATGAACTAACTGACACAAAGATGCATCAGCTATTATTTCACCACTGGGGATGACATTACGTCATAATTTGCATGCACACAATTCACTAATTAGACTGTGAAAAGAAATGTTGTAGGCTATTAAACGGTTATATAAGCTGTTAAGCCAACATAAGATAACAACAGGACGATGTTTAGGACCCTGCAATCCCTGGCATCAGTGGTCTCGTCCACGTCAACGAAAAACTTCTTCCCACAGATCTTCTGTAGCACCGAAGAGATGTGTGGCTCGAACACTGGGGGCAGGTGAATGACTTTGAATGTAATCTGGACGCGCGAATATTTTGTTTAGCGTTCGGTGGAAACGCGGCTTTATCAACAGCATTTCAGTGAAATTATGCCGATTTTCGCGAAATTCCGCGTTTATCAATAGATTCCGTTTTCATTGGCCAATGCGGAAATCATAGGGCCCTACAAACAAAGCAGATTGACCTTGCCTCGTTGTCTAGCAAGAGAACAGAGACCAGAGGTTTGCATGGCATACTTAAGATTGCTTGTGGTGCTTGAGTTATGCTAACTACAAATGTGGATGTACCAGATGGTTTAGCTCATGGAGCAAGAGGTAAAATAGTCAATATTGTAACCAACAGCAACATTGAAGTGACCAGTGTTCTAGTCAAGTTTGATAGTGAGCAAGTCGGTGTCAAAGCATGCCTGTCCAGTCAATATAGAGTAACATATCCCACTGCAGTACCATTAAGTAAAACTGAAGTTGTGTTTCTAGTGAAAGGTAAACGTGGTTCAGAGATTACTACACTACAGTTTCTACTTATGTTAGCATGGGCAACCACGATTCACAAAGTGCAAGGCTTGACACTTGAAGCTGTTGTTGTTGATACGAAAGGCAATTGGTTTAATGCTGGACAGGTGTATGTAGCATTCAGCTGAGTGAACACATTGAGTGGTTTGTATAATCTGAACTTCAATCCCAAAGCTATAAAAAGAGTACCTTAGTTGATGAGGAGATGGCTAGATTGAGGGAAAACTTGCTGCAGACTGCGCCACAGATGAAGTGTTTACCCTGCACGACCCATGTCACACTTGCATTGCTGAATGTTTGATCAATTGTTGCCAAGCTAGCAGACATAGTTGCAGACCATGAACTAAACATTTTTTTGTGAGACCTGGCCATCTCCAGCTCAGCCGTCACCTGTTATCGCAGGGGTCTCCAGTCTTTCCCAGAAAGGGCCGGTGTGGGTGCAGCTTTCATTGCAACCAAGCAGCTACACACCTGATGCTACTCATCAAGCTTATTAGCAAAGAGTCCAGGGGTTGATTAGTAGTATCAGGTGTGTAACTACTTGGTTGCAATGAAACCCTGCAGCCACACTGGCCCTTTCTGGGAAAGATTGGGGACCCCTGTGTTATCAACACTGAACATGTGGTTCTGAGGTGTGACAGAACAGTGAATGATCACAAGGGTGGAACAATGCTAAGTGTACCTCATGATATGCAACCAAGCAGAACAGTTACATTTGTGTCAAATGGTATTGAAAGCATAATGTTTCCCAAACTTTTTTCTCTCATGGAACACCGTTTACTATGAAAAAATCTCACGGCACACCGCTATGATATAATAGCCTTCCGCTCGCGCTGCCTACCCTGCAGCGAGACCGAGTGACAAGACAACCACTCGAGCTTTCCAACCAGGTTTCAGGCTTTTATTCAATCATAAAATACATGACTCTACGCAGTCTTTCCAGTTCAGCCCCCACTTCTCCAGATGCTCAGATGTCATTCGAAACACTTCTTCACCAGTAGCTTTCTCTGACAAAATTCAATAAAAAAAGTAATTTTCTTTAATTGTCTCCCCGTTGACATATCTGACATTGGCCAATAATTGTGCATGTCCACTGAAATCGGTTGTTTCATCCACCTGCAGTGCAAATTTCCCACTCCCTTTTATTTTCTCCATTACAACGTCCTCCATATCTGCCGACATTTCTCCTATTCGTCTGCCAGTTGTATTGTTAGAGAGGAACCTTCAACATTTCATTGGCAGTATTTTAACCTAACATGGTTAAAATGACTTTCCCTCTAAATCTGGTGACTTTCCAAATCATCTTGGCGACTCTTTTTGGTCAAAAGCCACTAGCGACAAATCTAGCGACTTTTTCTGTTATGATCGGAGAGTTTTCTGGTGTTTTGGAGACTGACGTGAAAGCGCGTTGCGTTCTGCAGTTGATGTCCTGAACGAGCAGCGGGTGCTGCCGTGAGCCCGTCCCCTGTCCGAAAGCACTGAAAGACTGGAACATGCGCGTAATATGAATGAAATGAACCGCGTCTTCCCCCCTCGCCAAGAAGATTTGGAAAGTCGCCAGATTTAGCAAGAAAGTTGGCAACACTAAGACTATAGCGAAATCGAAAGTGCACATTTCATCGTTCATTTTCGGTGGTGACATGCTAAAATAAGTGAATTTACGAGAATGTGGATGTAACAGCTACGTCTTACAATTCATTGTTATACATTTGCATTAACAATAACGAAAGTTACGAATGTAACTACGGTTCTATGAATCCCGAATGACCGCCAGAGGGCGGTGCTTAAAGCACTGAATATTCCCCTTCGCGCATGCGTAGTTCGAGTATGTATACCAACAACGTCACCTGTGACCTGCAGGTGACCCGAAGAAGATTATATCTTCCGGTGTCACCTGAGGATCGTTTCTTACAGAATCTTCTCGCGAGCACACGAGGATTCTGAGTGACAGAGAGCTCTGGCGGTCATTCGGGATTCATAGAACCGTAGTTACATTCGTAACTTTCGTTCTATTTCATCCCTGCTGACCGCCAGAGGGCGGTACTTAAAGCACTGAATGACTTATACCAACAAGGTCACGAAGAATCCGAATCACGGACCTTCAGTGTGCAAAAAGTCAGAAGACCCCGGCCGCAGAACCACGGCTAAGGGGTGGGGTGTGGCGACGTTCACCCTGTAGAACCTGGAGAAGGTGTCCGGTGACGACCATGAAGCTGCGGCACAAATGTCCTCCAAGGACACTCCCCTCAGGGCAGCCCATGAAGTAGCAACACTCCTGGTAGAGTGGCACCTCACGCCAAGTGGAAGGGGACGGTTACTCGCCCGATAGGCATGGGTGATGACATTAATAATCCAGTTGGACAAACGCTGCTTGGAGATGGCACAACCCCTGTTAGGGCCACCGTAGCAGAGAAAAAGTTGTTCAGACCTTCGAATGCATACAGTAGCTGCAGTGTAGACCCTCAGAGCCCGCACTGGACATAACAGTTCAGGCTCATCCCCAGTCTCCCTTGGAGAAGGGTCAAACCGAGCCAGCCGAATAGGCTGGTTGCGGTGAGCGCGAGCCAACACTTTAGGGAGAAACGCTGTGTTCGGCCACAGAGTGACCCCTGAGCCATCCGAGTTCCACCTCAAACACGAGTCACTGACAGACAGGGCATGCAGCTCGCTGACACGCTTTGCAGAGCAAATGGCCAGAAGGAACGCAGTCTTACAAGACACCCACTTCAGCTCCGCTTGTGTCAAGGGCTCAAAAGGGGGCCGGCTTAGTGCATCCAGTACCAGGGGAAGATCCCATGCTGGAGCTCTTGGGGCACTCAGAGGATGTAATCTCTGAGCCCCCTTCAAGAAGAGGGACACCAAACTATGGCTCCCCACAGTGCCATCGTCAATCCTCACATGACCACAAGATATTGCCGCTACATACACTTTCAATGTCGAATGAGATCGACCTTCGTCCAGAAGAGACTGAAGAAAGTCAAGAATAGTTGGCACAGAGCAGCGCACAGGGTCCTCATCCCGACTCGTACACCAGTCGGAAAACAGTTTCCATCTATTCTCATATTGAAGACGAGTGGATGGCGCTCTTGCATTCATTATGGTATGTTTGACAGGGTCTGCACAGGAGCTCAACAGCGACTCGGGCCCTCCAGCAGCCAAACACACAGTTGGAGGCGTCGTGGATTGGGGTGCCAGATCCGCCCCGCCAACTGGGACAGGAGATCCCTCCTGTCGGGAAGGCGCCACGGTACACCGCGACAGAGTCCGTGCAGCAGTGGGAACCAGCTCCTCCCTGGCCAGAAGGGAGCCACAAGTAGGACACTGTCACCTGCTCTGCCATACTGCACCCCATCCAGAGGGGCAGGCATCTGTGGTGACAGTCTCCCTGCGAGACGGAACAGAGCCCATGGGGACACCCCTGAGCATGTAGGCCCCGTCCCTCCACGGGGCTAAGGCAAGGAGACACTGTTTTGACACCCTGAGCTTCCTGTGCCTTTGCCGCTTGGCATCCAAGTGGAAGCTGTTCAGCCACCTCTGCAGGGGGCGTAGTGTCAGCAAGCCCAGCGGAACCACAGCTGAAATGGACGTTAGTTTGCCCGCGAGGCGAAGAAACGTAAGAAAGGTCAGCCAACGGCCCTCTTGGAACAGGGCAAGAAGGTGAAGGATGTCGCCCACACGGTGGGGGGACGGTCTGGCTATCATGGCTACACTGTCCAATGCAATCCCAATGAAAGTTGTAGCCTGAGATGGCACCAAGCAACTCTTTCCCATATTCACCTTGAGTCCGAGGCAGGCCACGTGGGACAGGAGACGTGCTGTATCTCTGGACACCTGGGCACGGGATGGTGCACAGATCAGCCAGTCGTCCAGGTATGGGAGAATTTTCAAGCCTTGGGACTGTAGAGGCGCCAGGGCTGCGGCAACACACCTCGTGAAGACCCTTGGAGAGAGGGAGAGCCCAAAGGGTAGCACCCTGAACTGCCAGTGGCGGTCTCGGTAGGCAAATCGGAGAAACCGCCGATGTTTTTGAGTGATGGGGACGTGGAAGTAAGCGTCCTTGAGGTCGATGGACGTAAACCATTCCCCCTGTGCCACAGTTCGCAGGACATCTGCTGTGGTCAACATGTGGAAAGGGATGACCTTCATAAATTTGTTCAGCCCTCTGAGGTCCAAGATTGGGCGAAATCCGCCAGTCTGTTTCGTCACGAGGAAGTATGTTGAATAGTACCCCCGGGGACGTGACAGAGGGTCCACAGGCTCGATCGCGCCTTTGGCCAGGAGGGTGGATAACTCCTGGTCCAACACGAGAGCCTTTGCCGGGTCGCTGATGGAGGTCATTTTGACCCGGCCAGATGAGAGGGGCCGGCGGCGGAATTGAAGCTTGTACCCGTGGGTTAAGGTGGCAACTACCCACGGGTCTGAAGTGTGAGCAGCCCACTGTTGAAGCTGCTGATGTGAAAAATATCCGACCGCCGGCCCCACGGCCTCAATGTCTGCCCCCCCGGCCCCTAGGGGCCCTAAAGGGGGGTCGGACAGGCTCTGGAGCCCGAGGTTGTCTGGATGGCAGGCGGGCAGGGCCTCGAAAGTCCCGGGCTGGTCTCGGCATGGGCCGCTGGACAACATGGCGGCCAGTGGAGTGGGTCGGCCGCGGTAAGCGGGTGTGAAAAGCAGCCGAGGAACCCCTCGCTCTGCTGGCAGGAGGCCTATCGAGAAGAGGCATCCGCCTAAGGCTCGCAAGCTGCTGCCTGGTTTGCCCTGCCTGGATGGTCCGTTCCAGTGCTTCCTGGGCTGCAGGACCAAATATTTCCCCCGGCTCCACGGGGAGACTGCGAAGGAGTCTCCTGGATGCCTCTGTCAAGTTTGACTGAGATAGCCAAACCTGGCGACGAGCCTGAACCAGGATGGACATCATCCGCCCAAGTTCCCTGGACAGAAGGCCGAATGCCTCCAGTGAGGCATCACAAAAAGTGACGGAATCAGCAGCCGTGTTGCCCTCCTGCAGCGAAGCTGAAAGCGCCAACATGAGATGTGACAAAGAGTTCCCCATGCGGCCAGCACGTGCTCCAGCATCATAAGCCCTTGTGAGAAGGTCATCAGTGATTCGACACTGGGGTCGAGGGCACCTAGCACCCCTTCGCAGAGCTTCATCTGGGGACACGATAAGAGAAGCGATGGCAGGCTCAACGGCCGGCATGGAATCCAGGCCAACTTTTGCTGCATCGTGCATGGCTGCTAGGATCCGCCCATCTGCAGAGAGGCGGGAGCAGGCCTTAGTGTTCCTCCAACAGGCCTGCAACTCCTTCAGATAGTCCTTAGAGTGGGGAATAGCAATGGCAGTGGGGGCTGGCCTGCGCCTGAAGAAGGCACTAGCAGGCGCAGCTTCTGCCTGCTGTGGCACATCCATGTGCAGTCGATCTAAAGCCATGCGCATGGTTGCCCGCATGGAGCCATCCCCCAATTCAGCCACTGAACTCTGAGCCGAGGAGTGGGAGCCCCGCTCAGATGCCTGGGAACCCCCATTTTCCGAATCTCCCCCATAACCGTGGAAGTAGGTAGCCGAAGCTGCCAGGGAAAACGTATCCTCCTCAGGTACCAGCACTGGCATTGGAGGAGAGGGTGTCACATCACCTTGCAATGGGGCATCTGGCTGGTGGTCTCTGAGCATGGACCTGACCTGGGCCAGCTCAGCAGACAGCTGATCGACTTTAGATGAAAGCCTGCTTTCTTTTGTTTCTTTTCGAGCAGACTTCACCTTCTTCCTGGAGGGTGCGACTGCTGTAGACGCAGCCTGCCGCTTAGGGCGTCTCTGACAGGCCGGGGGAGACTGGCCTGATGGGGGGAGGTCACCTTCATCCCCCTGATGTTCCACCTGCGCCAGTCTGGCAGCCCTCACCGCCCGAGGCAAGTAACTGCAGTTCATGCAGGGGTTGTCTGACAGTGCCTCCCGCAGGTGCTCAGGACCGAGGCATGCGGGGCATAGGTCATGGCCGTCCTCTGGCTGTAGAAGAGCCTCACATGACGTACAGAAATGGGAGTCATCCATTGTGGTGGCGCTGGAAGCTTACACGACACTCACTTGTCCAAATTAGCTCAGACGCTCCCGCTAGTATACTACAGGGGCTTGCACTGGAGGGAGGGAGCGCGTACGCTGCCTATACCAAGTAAGGAACCCAGCTGGTATTTAATGAATACTCCTCGGGTAACCTGAGCGCGAACGCTATGGACAAACCGAGTATGGACACCGTAAGCCGGAGGGAGGGAGCGCGTACGCTACCTAAACCGGGTAAGGAACCCAGCTGGTATTTTAATGAATACTCCTCGGATAACCTGAGCGCGAACGCTATGGATAAACGGAGTATGGACACCTTAAGCTGGAGGGAGGGAGCGCATACGCTGCCTATACCAGCAGGAGCTCAGTAACAAACCCAAATTGGGGCACAGCACGAAGCAAAAAACAAACCATATGCTGGGGGGAAGCAGCGTGCACGCAGCCTGTACCAACAGAGGTTAATGCAAACTCACCTGCAGGTGTAGCTATGCAAGCGTTACCGCTAATAATTATTCACGCTGGACACCGGGAAACGCTCACGCAACCCGCGAGCCAGCAAACAAAGTCAGCTCGACCGACTGAATTAAACGTGACCGACTGAATTAAACGTCGGGACACAGCACGAACACAAAAACAAACCATATGCTGGGGGGAGGCAGCGCGCACGCAGCCTATCCCAACAGACGTTAACGCAACTCACCTGCAGGTGTAGCTATGCAAGCGTTGCCGCTAATAATTATCCACGCTGGATACCGGGAAACGCTAACGCAACCCGCGAGCCAGCAAACAAAGTCAGCTCGACCGACTGAATTAAACGTCGGGACACAGCATGAACACAAAAACAGACCATATGCTGGGGGGAGGCAGCGCGCACGCAGCCTATACCAACAGAGGTTAACGCAACTCACCTGCAGGTGTAGCTATGCAAGCGTTGCCGCTAATAATTATCCACGCTGGACACCGGGAAACGCTAACGCAACCCGCGAGCCAGCAAACAAAGTCAGCTCGACCGACTGAATTAAACGTCGGGGCACAGCACGAACACAAAAACAAACCATATGCTGGGGGGAGGCAGCGCGCACGCAGCCTGTACCAACAGAGGTTAATGCAAATTCACCTGCAGGAGTAGCTATGCAAGCGTTACAGCTAATAATTATCCACGCTGGACACCGGGAAACGCTAACGCAACCCGCGAGCCAGCAAACAAAGTCAGCTCGACCGACTGAATTAAACGTCGGGACACAGCATGAACACAAAAACAAACCATATGCTGGGGGGAGGCAGCGCGCACGCAGCCTGTACCAACAGAGGTTAATGCAAACTCACCTGCAGGAGTAGTTATGCAAGCGTTACCGCAAACGAAGTCAGCTCGACCGACTAAATTAAACGTCGGGATAAGGGTGCGCGAACGCAGCCGTCACCGACAAGTAATTAACAAACGCAGCAAAGTAACGTAAAGTCTCTCTCAACCAGAGAAAGATCGCCGTCGCAGTTCCTGGAGGGCGAACAATCGCTGCTCCGACCGACAATGGTCGCGGAACTACTAGCAACGGAGTTTAGTAGTGAAGCAGTAGACTCAATGCTTTTCAAGCAAGCAAACTACGCGCGAGAAGAAAGTAAGAAACGATCCTCAGGTGACACCGGAAGATATAATCTTCTTCGGGTCACCTGCAGGTCACAGGTGACGTTGTTGGTATACATACTCGAACTACGCATGCGCGAAGGGGAATATTCAGTGCTTTAAGCACCGCCCTCTGGCGGTCAGCAGGGATGAAATAGAACATCATATTTGGAAGTTTTACTTAGCTTTCGAAGGAGACACGCCTGATTCCAGCATTTCTGAAATAAGCCTGGGCGTGTACGCGCAAGCGCAGTAAATGGCAAAGACGGATGCGATAGAAAATGTTGCAGTTTCATAGTCTTATGCCACCGAATCAACCGTTTATGTTGCTGTTTTTACAGTTTCGGTAGCAGGGTTTAATGTTTCTGTTGCTATTTCCGCGATTAATGTGTGCATTTCAAAGTTTTTGTGTTCTGAGACGTTTTCTTTGGTAGGCCTGATTCATGCAACTCCTGAAAAACAGGGATTGGAGGGAATTTCTCCATAATCTCAATCGTATTTCAACTCTGCCTGCCCGTGAATATTCAATAACTGATCCGGGGGTGCTATCTCGTGGTTGAGTACTGTAACTATGTCCTTAAATATGCAGTTCTATAGACGCGAGCGTCTACATCTGCAGAAAGGGGTTAAAATGAGCTGATTCTTTGGACAACTATGAAGCAAGAAAGTGTGTCTGATCTAACTGTTGTTTAAACATAATTAAATAACAACTCCCGCACAAACTGGTGCTCGGGAATTTTCATTTTTACCCCTCAGCCGGCGGAACGTCAGCCGGCCGATAGGTATTGTCGTCCCCTGCTGCGTCTGTCTGTCCATTGACGACATTACCACTGTAGCGCCTTCAGGTTTGCTTCTAGCTTTATCATTTCTGGGTGGCTGGTACGTCTATGGATCCTTCACTTACCTATCGAATTCCAGCCATTTTCAACTCTTACTTAGGCCAGCAGGGGGCTTATTGTGAAAAATTGCCATAACTTCATTATTATTTCAGCTAGGACGCTCTAATTTTAACAGAAGGTACGTGGGATCACCCTTTATCACATATCACATGCGTTTTTGATTTCACCTATTTTTCTCAGTTTTCTGTGTAAATGCTGCCGATCTTTCAATTCAACGACATTACCGATGTCACGTCTTCAGCTTTGCTTCTAGGTTTCTCATTTTTGGGTGGGTGGTACGTCTGGATCCTTCATTAACCTATCGAATTCCAGCCAATTTCGGCTCTTACTTACATAGACGTACTAGCCACCCAGAATTGAGAAAGCTAGAAGCAAACCTGAGGGCGCTAGGGTGGTAACGTCATCAATGGACAGCGGGACAGACGGACAGACGCACAGACAGACTCCGCAGGGGACAACAATACCTCTCGGCCGGCTGATGTGCCGCCAGACGAGGGGTAACAACAACATAACATTTTTATCCCCTCCATGAACCCTGAGCCTGTGCAGAAAGTACAAGCGCTGACTGATTCTTGAACAAACATAATCAACATGATGAGCCCACTGTAACTGAGAGTCAAAATGAACACCCAAGTACTTGTGCACTGTAACCTGTTCAGCCCTGTCCTCATTCATAAAAACTGAACTGTCCTCACCAACAGACCTGGGATCGAACAGCATTTCTTTTGTTTTCTCAACAATTACAATCAGATTATGTTTCTCACACCACTGCAGACATCCTTCTACCTCTGACTGATACACGGCGATATCGGAGTCCCCTGTCAGTAGACTCAGTGTGGCCGTGTCGTCAGAGAATTTAAAAACATAGTTGTTCGGGTGGTGGTTTCTACAATCGTTTGTATATAAAGTGAAGAGAATAGGAGAGCTGACGCAGCCTTGTGGAGCACCAGTGTTAATCACTTGAATGTCTGAGAGAGTTGAGTTGATTTTAACCTGTTGCTGCCTGCCCATGAGAAAAGAAAAGGACCATTTAATTATGTAGGGATCACATTCATCTGTTCCAGCTTAACAGGATATGAGGGAGTGTAGTGTTAATAGCAGATGTAAAATCCATGAACAGTTGTCTTGCACAGGCAGTGGAGTTTAAGATGTTTAATAATTAAGTGTGTTCTGGTGTTTAAGGCATCATCAGTGCCGAGGCCATGCTTGTAAGCAGAGATCCAGGAGATGTTCTACATCACCCTGTAGATTCCCTACCATGATGCGTTCAAGTGCTTTCATCACAGTCGATGTTGACGCTACCGGTCTAAAATCATTATTGTCCTGTGGACAGCAGACCTGCCAACATGTACGCATTTTGACATTAAAGTACGCTGGTACGAGTTGATGCTATTTGAGTACGCATATCGCTGGATCTATCCAGTTTCAGTTTATGCGTCAGTTTAAGTTGACATACTCATCAGTTGATGTCGGTGAGCAGAGGCGCGTATGCATAACGAAAATATTTAGACCAATCAGAGAGTGCGTGTGCCCCACCTGCCCTCCCAACCACGGCCCTCTCGGAAAGAAGCTCGCTTCGAATCGAGATTACTCTCATTCCCAAGTTATAGGCTGCAAACCCTCTTCGCCACACCTCTGGGTCATCATATGTTGAAAATACACCCAATTCAAACATCGGTGAAATGGTAAATTCTACTATGGATGCAGCGAATCCTGTATTTTGATTAGTAGAATACCTACGGTAGAATACCTGTCGCTGCTTGAAGAGCTGACGTTCGATTATAATGCCGTTTCACTGCGAATTAATCTCATTGTCACGAAAAGCGAACGCCATTTACTTTAGTTTGAGATATATTCGCTTTTATTAGGGTTTGTGTTTGCAGAAATACTGTGAAACGGCCTAAAACAATGAAATGTAATAACGAAGTTCGCGAAAGGCTTTTTGACATTCGGTGTAACGTTAATGTTCCACATGATCACCTCCAAAGGCAGCGTTTGATACGCTGTTTCAAATGCACCACTAATGGCGCTTTGCCACTACTTGGTACGGGCTCTACGCCACTCCACTCGGTACCGGATATTTTTCTGGGAGGTTGTCTGCCTTGAGTGGATAGTACTGCCTCTGTGAAGCTGATCATCATAGTGGCGCAGCACGAAACTTCCGCGATGTCATCCTCAATACAACACACAATGTGGCTGCGGTTATATCAAGTTTACATTTATTCCGTCGATTTTGTTAAAGATTGTGTTCAAATCCGGTATTGTATTTTCTGAATTGAATTGCATTTTCTATTTGACATTGTCGTGTCCAATTCAGTTGCCCGTAAAATTTCGTGCCACCCTACAACGCGAAGCAGTGAAATCCGTAAAAGGCATGGAAAGCGAATGTATATTTCACTCTAAAGTTCACGGCAAAACAAACGAATTGTTAAAGTACGGAATAATTAAGTGATTATTGCAGAGCAGAGTTCCTCGTTGCAAATCGCAGGACATGGCAGCCATCAGAATTAATCGCTTATGCGTCATCTCATTTGTGATAACTTTAAGAGAAAAATGATTCGTTGACATCCGTCATGATATTTTTCTGTGCGACTTTATTAAAACGAGGCTTGATAACAGAACTTTCTTAAGGGGAATTAGGGAACATAACTGGACACAATACCGTCACTTAATTTCGCCATGAACGGGCCACAGGCTAAGAGAAACACATTTCATGAATGTAGCTTTGATGAATAAGCGAAACCGCGTTTGAAAGGTAAGGCAATGCACAGTGTATCGAACAAGATGCCTATAACGGTATAATTCGATGATTATTATAACTGCGCTAATCTTAAAACTCATCAATCTAACTTGAATGAGAGGTCGACGACAGAGTCGTCTTTCGCAGTGACGATACACTCTGACCAATCAGTGGGCCTTAGTGTGTCACATCACATTTTACTACCTAGTACCCCGTTGGCTTTTTTGGAACCCCGGGAGAGCAGGTACCAGAAAAGGTGGTACCAGTAGGTACTTTTTATCCCCCGCCAACACGAAGTGGGAGGGGGATATAGGTTTGACCTCCGTCCGTCCGTCCGAGATAAAGGGGACAGCTTTACTCAGAAACTACTACAGATATAGTAACCAAATTTGGTGTGTAGCTTCAGACCATAAAGGCCTTGATCGAGTTCGAAAATGAGAAGTGCACGATTGGCGGGGGATGTTGTAGACCATGTCCACTTGTTTCTAATGGAAAAGCAAAAGAGGCGAGTAGAGTAGAGCCGGTACCGCGTAGTGGAAAAGCGCCATAAGATGAGAATGTTGGAAAGTTAAACAGTGCAAGTGTTTAATACATGGCAAATTGTATTTGTTTTGGTATTTTTGCCCATTTATTTAATTAATTAATGATTCGCAATGAATGTCCTCTGTTGACTTGCTTTTCTGGCAACATTTTCAGTTATTATTGACTATGGATTACGCAGTTATTTTATGTGTAACTAAGAAAAGTACTACATTTCAAATTCATTTTTACTGCTGTTCTGACAATAAATTCGCTGGCTGTTTGAAGTAAATTGTATCTCTATGCAATTTTATTTACCAGTAGGGTGGGAGGTGATGGGTTTGGGGGGGGGGGGGGGGGGGGGCAGGTGGTACTCAAAAATTTTCTTCAAGGTTGGCAGGTCTGGGACAGGGTTTTTTAGGGACTGGGATGATTACAGCTTTTTTCCGTAATGTGGGAATGGTACGTATGTGTGTCGACAGAGAGGTGGAACAGAGGACTCCAGGCTGGAGTCAACTCGTCAGCAAAAGTTTGTAGAAGTGCAGAAATGCCATCTGGCCCACATGCCTTCTGTGTAATTTTTTAAAAACCTTGGCCACAGCACTTGGATCGATCCCAGTTCTGTCTGTTGGATCACATGATGATAGTAAAGTATCACAACATTCCTCGGCGCCATCACTCACGACACAATCAAACCGCTTGTAAAAGTTGTTCAATTCATCTGCTTTTTCCGTTTCATTTAACACCTGCATCCTCTCTTTCTTAGAATTCTTGCCCACTGCTTCTTTCACAGTGTCCCTCGGCTGTTTGGAGTTTTTGTTTGAAAAAGCTTCTTTAATGCGCAGACCATGTTGTTCTCGTGCTCCCTTCAGTTTCAGCTTCAGCTCTTTCTGGACTGTTTTCAGTTCAGTTGTGTTATTGTCCCGGAAAGCTTGCCTTTTCCGTTTGAGGCAGTGTCTGATATCAGGTGTCATGTAGTCTTTGTTATTTGGGTATATTTTGATAGTCTCTTTAGGTACTGCAGTGTACACACAGAAGTGTATTTACCCAGTTATTGTTTCTGCAGTTCTGTCGATACACAGGGCTTGAAGCTCAAAAAATTGCCATGCCGGAAAATGAAATAACCTGGGGGGGGGGCGCTGCTAAATTGAGTTGCGATCGAAGGTACTTTGTGATAGTAGCCTGTCCGTCATAAAGTAGAAATAAGCCTACATAAAATCACAATACAAGAGCTTCTAACACATTGACATTGCCTGACATTTGTTTAAAAGGTATAAGCTTCGGCCGATGAGAGCAGTGACCTGATTAACGTTCACGTCAGCGATTTCGCTGACTACTCTGTCCTCTACCTCCGGCTACTTTCCCGCAAATTTACAAGTTTTTAGGCGAGTTTAGACGCGCTTTATTTTGATAAACGCTTTTCAGTTTGCGTATTGGCCTTCTCTTTGCCGACGTATTGAAATGTTGCTCTAAGCCACGCAGTGATTACTCGAGAACAATTTCAACATCCAATAACATTGCTCGCGTCATATGAACTCTACTAATTCTACTTCCATCCTCTTCACATTATAATATCGTTGTATTTTCTGAAAATATTTGAATTTCATTCGGCAGCTGGTCAAAACATGCCGTCCTAAAAAAGAAGGGGGCGTCTAACAGGCAGACATTGCTGATATCCTTTTTAAAGAAAGATGTCTTCAATGTTAAAAATTGATGAGATTTAATTCTGGTGAGAGGCTGGTCCATGGGCGATGATAAAGTAAACGCCCGTATATTCATTTAGAATAGTTGCGTTCTACCATATTGATTCCCCAGTGTTAGCCCGAGGACACTCAAAGCCTATTCGATCATTTCATGCATTTAATTACCAGCTGTTTCGACGACAGTCTTCAGTCCCGAAAACCTGTGTCGAAACCATGGTAAATGTATAGGCTATATTATTAATGTGTTGTGGCGGCGATTATGCTCATGCATTTTCCCCAAATCTACTCCGTAACCAAGCATGGATTCCTTCATTTGTGAGGACTGGGCAGTATGCCTATCGACTGGTAAATCTGTTCGTATCTTGCATTCCTGTTGATTTCATCAAAAAAGTTATAGGGCCTAAGGCATTTTTCTTAATGAGGGCATTAAACGACAATTGTCTGTTGAATATCCTGAATCCTGTAGCCTACTTCGTGAGACGGTACATATTTAGGCCTAGCTGGGCGAAAGCTGTAATACGCGGTTTTGCGCTAATGTTCTCAGTTTGATACCCTCAAGATGTTTTGCATTTTAAATAATTTTTAACCTTTGAGGACATTTTGAATATTGAAATGCCATCTTAAAATAAATTATACTGCCAAAAAAATTCTGAAATGAGCGCTGAAATTCATGGTAAATTTTTGGATTAATTAATTGTTTGGATTAAGGCATCCTTACAAGATCGCGTGTAGAGTATTATGTTCGTTGTTAGTGTCACCTATCGGTGATCTTTTTTCCACATGAATTATAATTTCTAAAACATTATAGGGCTATATAGCCGTGTTGATTATTCAATTAAAAAAATAAAAACAGTTAAAATGTTACTCAGGCGATCTTTTGCTATAACCAGTTGAGTGCAATGATGCAAGAAAAAAAAAGAAAAAAAAAGAAAGCTCCACGCCTCTGACGGTTTACAGGCCGCAGAATCAGGTTGAAGAAGTTAACTCGTCAGCAAATACTCCCTGCCCTTTTTTTCTAGCTCGAATTGTATAGCTTGAGATGATGCGAATGTTCGTGCTCTGCAGTGGCAAGACAGGTGATCCCGAGTTTTGCCAAGTTGTCATGTCTGTCTGCCCAAAATGGCAAAAACTTGGATGGGATGCTTTGAGTTGGGCTGCGTCTGAGATCCCTGTGGATGTATTATCCTTTCCGTTACTTATATCTGTCCCCCATCTGTATGTTGAGCATGTCAGAATGCGAGGCACTGAACTGCGTATAACAGTCCATGTGTGAGACCGATGACTATATCTCTCATGGGCGACTAGTGTCAGCTCGATAGACACGCCTATTCGTCGTAATGAGCCCTGTACTCGCCTGGAAAAAAATTACGAGCCCAGCTCTGCCTCTATTGTCTAGTAACATGCAATAGTCACATATAATTGGTTTAGAATTACGTCGCTTTTATCTGCCTCTAAACAGCGTTAAATGTGATTGGATAAACGGTTACATATCGAAAACTCAGCTCATGTTAAATTTAAAAAAAAAAAAATCCCGACTGGCTCGTGCTAAAAAATCTTCTCACGCCGGAAATCCGGCAGGGTGCCGGAGATCTTCAAGCCCTGGATACAGCGGTCCTGACAGAAGAGTCCCAGTCTGTGCCCAGGAAACAGCCCCGTAGCTCCTCCTCCTTCCCCTCCTGCCACATACTGACCGTCTGCACCGTCGGTTTACTTCTTTTAAGGGCTGACAAGAGTGGGAATTAACTGTATAGTGTTGTGATCCAAATTTACAAGGGGTAGTTTAATCTTAGCAGCATATGCTTCCTTAATATCGCCACAGCATTTGTCTAATACTTTATTTTTCCGTGTGCTCTTGTTAACATATTGGTGAAAACCTGGAGAGCGTAGTCCAGTTTGCACTGGTTAAAGTCCCCCAGTGCAAATATAGGAGCATCAGGTTTATTTTCTAATTGCTGGTGGACACAATCAGCGATACGCAAGGGAGCTCTGGACGCATTGCCACCGGGCGGGACACAGACAGCACAAATAAAGATGCCCCCACAGTCTCTCGGTAGATAAAAGGGTCTTAGACTCGAGCATAAAAGTTGGAGGTTCGGTGTACCGACTGTATCTTTAACTGTGACGTTTGAGCACCAGCAGTTCTTAATGTTTACACAGATCCCTCCTCCCCTCGATTTCCCCGAGTTATTACTCCTATCCATGTGCTCATTAGAGAAACCCTGTACCTGCACCAGTGTGTGGGGAAAGTCTGCTTGAAGCCAGGTCTCAGTGTTTATCGGAGGCAGGACTCAGGGTATTCACTGCAGATTTTTGCGCTCAGGCGTAGCTCCTCAGTCTTGTTCCTCAGGGAGCGAACGTTGCTGAAGAGTATTGATGGTAACGGTGGTTTGTTGCACCTGCGGCGGAGTCGATGTAAAACACCGCCTCTCTTCCCTCGTGTCCGCGGGTGCCTGCCTCCACGCCGTCACAGCTCCTCTGGCGCGTCATCCAACAAGCCCAGCGTTGGTGTGGCTTCCCTCCGTAGGGACAGGAGCCGTTCCCTGCTGCCCGTCCGCAGCACCTGGTTTCCCCGCGGAGCGCGGTGTTGGTGTCATGCTGTGTGTAAACGCTGGATGTAACAGCCCCAGCAGCAGTAGCAGTGCAGTAGTGTTTGTTCCCCATTGAGACACATTCAGCTCACACTGACAAACTTAAACAAACTAAAGAAAACAGAACAAAACACCGCCCGTCTCTAGCGTCCGTGTCGCAGCAGCGCAGCCCCACCGGAAGTGTTACGATTGTTGGCCACACAACAGTTTGGGCTTCGGATTGTAGTTGTTTGATGTGCAGCACAACCCTCAACAGGGCTTAAAGTTCTCCGTCCTGGGGACGGATTTCCGTCCTGGAGATTCCCTAGGGGCTATTTATGAGATCGATGCAGATTTGCATAAAAAAAAAAAAAAAAAAGTTATATTGGGGGGGGGGTCTAGCCATGGCCGCGATGTCAATGAAAAAAATGTTAAAATGCTGCATATACTTGCTAGTGAGGTGATTTCCAAACTGCGATGCATCCCTCCCCAAGGAAATAATGTAAATTTAAACATCTATGAAGATACGTAGCTCAGAGTGCACTCAGTAGGGTGCCGCTGGCTGCTGAGCTCTGATGTAACCTGACACCAAGCATTATCTTAGCGTCAACCAGCTAGCGTTTGTTGTGTCGTGTTGGAGTAACTTAAATGGCAGATCAGCAATGGGACTTCATGATTCATAGTGCTGCGGATTTTAACGGTGAAGTTATGAAATTCGCTCAGTATGGATGACCGTGTCCAAAAGATGAAATCACTAGGAATAATGGCAGTCAGTGGATTTTTTCTTAAACATCGAAAGTCGACTACACCATGTGAACATCAGGTATGATCTAAATATATAACGTTAGCCTATATTTACTGGGAAGGTAGCAGTGGCCAAATCCCAGTGACGGTCCGTTGGCAGAAACACAGGGCCAGCAATTAGGCTACCTCACCTTTCACTTCTTAATGACAGACACCTCTCGCAGTTTACCTCCCTGATTAGAAACAGTTGCTCAGACTGATTGGAAGACGAGAATCTAATTTATTTTTGAAAGCCTTGTTATACATTGCGTTATGAAATTATACGTCGTTTACTTCCGCACACCAATGGCTACGGAAAATATCAATAGCCTATGTCTTTATAATTTCTGGATTTGCGTAAATTAGTTCGCGAGGTTCATTGAACTGCGGTCAAGCTATCACCAGTTCGCAAAACGACGGTCAAACTATCACCGCTAAAATTTTGATGCGCAATTACAGCGGATAGCGCGGTACTTTGGTCACGTGATACAAATGCTGTCAAAATTCGGCTTGCTGAGAGAAAAACCGAGGCTTATTCAACGAAAGAATGCGTATATTTTCTTCATAAAAAAAATCGTCAACAACTTCCATAATGTCGTTTGAAAATGAATTTTCTTTTTCTTTTTTCAATAAATAGTTCACATTTTGTGCAGATTGAAATGTGAGATTTTGGCGAGCTGCTGTGAATCCAGATGACAAATAATTGCTTAAAACTGTTATAATGTTTTACTTTAAGCAAATAGTTAGAGAAAAGTGACACTTGATTATGATAGAAAAGGGATCCTGCTATAAGCCCACCAAATATGAAAAGATTCTGTGGTGGAAATTTTTAATAAATGGCCATCAAAGTTGATACTGTGCAATGTGGGATTGCAGAAAATTGGATAGGGGCATCATACTTGCGGACCTATATTTCCTGCAAATCAAATAGTTAGAAAAAAGTAACACTTGATTATGATAGTAGAGAGATCCTGCTATGAGGCCACCAAATATGAAGAGATTCTGTGGTGGAAATTTTAAATAAATGGCCTTCAAAGTTGATACTGTGCAATGTGGGATTGCAGAAAATTGGATGGGGGCATCATACTTGAGGACCTCTATTTCCTGCAAATCAAATAGTTAGAAAAAAGTAACACTTGATTATGATATTATAGGGATCCTTCTATAAGCCCACCAAATATGAACAGATTCTGTGGTGGAAATTTTTAATGAATGGCCTTCAAAGTTGATACTGTAATATGTGGGATTGCAGAAAATTGGATAGGGGCGTCATACTTGCAGACCTCTATTTCCGGCAAATCAAATAGTTAGAAAAAAGTAACATTTGTTTATGATAGAAGAGGGATCCTCCTATAAGCCCACCAAATATGAAGAGATTCTGTGGTGGAGATTTGTCATAAATGGCCTTCAAAGTTGATACTGTACAATGTGGGATTGCAGAAAATTGGATAGGGGCGTCATACTTGCGGACCTCTATATCCTGCAAATCAAATAGTTAGAAAAAAGTAACACTTGATTATGATAGTAGAGGGATCCTTCTATAAGCCCACCAAATATGAACAGATTCTGTGTTGGAAATTTTTTAAAAATGGCCTGCAAAATTGATACTGTACAATGTGGGATTGCAGAAAATTGGATAGGGGCGTCATACTTGCGGACCTCTATTTCCTGCAAATCAAATAGTTCGAAAAAAGTAACACTTTATTATGATAGTATAGGGATCCTTCTATAAGCCCACCAAATATGAACAGATTCTGTTTTGGAAATTTTTAATAAATGGCCTGCAAAATTGATACTGTACAATGTGGGATTGCAGAAAATTGTATAGGGGCGTCATACTTGCAGACCTCTATTTCCGGCAAATCAAATAGTTAGAAAAAAGTAACATTTGTTTATGATAGAAGAGGAATCCTCCTATAAGCCCACCAAATATGAAGAGATTCTGTGGTGGAAATTTGTCATAAATGGCCTGCAAAGTTGATACTGTACAATGTGGGAATGCAGAAAATTGGATGGGGGCGTCATACTTGCGGACCTCTATTTCCTGCAAATCAAATAGTTCGAGAAAAGTAATATTTGCATGTCATAACATATGTATCCTACTATACGCCATAGAATATCAAGAGATTCTGTTGTGGAATTTTTAAATGAATGCCCATTAAAATTGATACTGTGTAATATGCCAATGCAGACAATTGGATGGGGGGATCATGTTTGAGGGCTGATAATTCCGGCAAATCAAAGTGTTTGTCAAAATTTACCATTCAATAGCATAACTCATCGATCCTATTATAAAATTTTAAAACATGAAAAGATTCCATTGTGGAATTTTAAAATAAATGGCCGTCAAATTTGGGACTGTTGAATGTGTCAATGCAGGCAATTGAATGGGGGGTGCATACTTGAGGGCCTGTAGTTCCTGTGAATGAAGCAGTTTGTAAAAAGTACCTCTTGCTTACTACAGGTTGTAGTATCAAGTCACTGAATATGAAAAGATTTGGTGCCAAACTTATTGAATAAATGGCTATCAAATCAGGAACTATTGTAATGTGTGAATGGAGATGACTGATTGGGGTACCATGTTTGAGAGCCTGTAATTCCTGTAAATCAAAACTTATGTGAAAAATAACAATTCCTGACCATGCTACATGCACTGTAATATAAATTGACTGAATATGAAGAGATTCTATGATGGGATTATGAAAAAAATGGGCATCAATGTCGGAACTGTTGCAGTGTGCGAAAAGAGATGATTGAATGTGGGGCCACGTTTCAGGGTTTATTATTCCTGCAAATACAAAACTTTTAGAAAAATAACAGTTGCTTGCCGCACTACATCCTTTGTATTATTATAAAAACCTGAATATAGAGATTCCAATTTAGAAATATTAAATAAATGGCCATTGAATTTTGTTACTCTTGCAATGTACGCATGGAGACAGTTGAAATGGGGGTGATTTTTGAGGGCCTGTAATTTCTGCAAGTCAAGAAGTTTGTGGAATATAACACCTGCTTTACAAGCTTTATGTATTCTTGTACAAGCACATTGAAAATGAAAAGATTCCCTGGCGGAATTATTAAAGAAAAGGCCATCAAATTAGCCACTTTGCAGTGTGAGAATGAAGACAATGGAATGGGTGACCATGAATTAAATTGAATGGATGACTGTTTTAGTACCAATAATTTGTCAAAAAGAACTTGCACAGAATATTACTTGTAATAGTTTACGTCAAGTGTCGGCCTAATGTACCGGAAATTTTTGAATCAATGTGCATCACCTGAAGTATTTTGTACTGCCTTGATTGAAAAAAAAAAATGCGTTAGCTTGAACTTGCTTACTCGATCCTGCGGCCCACCGACATTTGGTGGTTTTTGTTACAAACACATTTGTAATTGTATGTTTTCATCAAACTATTCATTTGTCTTCTTAGGTGTATTTAACCTCTTAACCTTCCCCTTCACCAGAAATATCCATGTATGGCTTGCAAAATAAAATAACCTTGAGCATATTGTTTAATTTTCACTTATGCAAATTATTTCAAGTTATATAATCTTACAGACCGAAAAAGTCAATGGTAGAATTAGATATCTCCAACTTAAGTACCTGAACATAAGTGTTTTATTTATTTCAAAATTATTTTCTTGACCTAAACATAAACATGAGAGAAAAGAGATTGGACTAATTTGCTCGCCGAATAAATGGTTAGTTTTTGCGACCATTCGTTCATAATTTCACCAATGAAGAACCCAACACTTCTCTGTTTTGATGTTGCTTTTTAAAAATTTTATTATGCTGTTGTGCATGAATGCCATGAACAAGAAAATTTTCAAATGCATGCTCTAAAATTCATAAAAATACAGCATAATAAAATTTTTAAAAAGTAACATCAAAACAGAGAAGTGTTGGGTTCTTCATTGGTGAAATTATGAACAAATGGTCGCAAAAACTAACCATTTATTCGGCGAGCAAATTAGTCCAATCTCTTTTCTCTCATGTTTATGTTTAGGTCAAGAAAATAATTTTGAAATAAATAAAACACTTATGTTCAGGTACTTAAGTTGGAGATATCTAATTCTACCATTGACTTTTTTGGTCTGTAAGATTATATAACTTGAAATAATTTGCATAAGTCAAAATTAAACAATATGCTCAAGGTTATTTTATTTTGCAAGCCATACATGGATATTTCTGGTGAAGGGGAAGGTTAAGAGGTTAAATACACCTAAGAAGACAAATGAATATTTGATGAAAACATACAATTACAAATGTGTTTGTAACAAAAACCACCAGATGTCGGTGGGCCGCAGGATCGAGTAAGGCAAGTTCAAGCTAACGCATTTTTTTTTTCAATCAAGGCAGTACAAAATACTTCAGGTGATGCACATTGATTCAAAAATTTCCGGTACATTAGGCCGACACTTGACGTAAACTATTACAAGTAATATTCTGTGCAAGTTCTTTTTGACAAATTATTGGTACTAAAACAGTCATCCATTCAATTTAATTCATGGTCACCCATTCCATTGTCTTCATTCTCACACTGCAAAGTGGCTAATTTGATGGCCATTTCTTTAATAATTCCGCCAGGGAATCTTTTCATTTTCAATGTGCTTGTACAAGAATACATAAAGCTTGTAAAGCAGGTGTTATATTCCACAAACTTCTTGACTTGCAGAAATTACAGGCCCTCAAAAATCACCCCCATTTCAACTGTCTCCATGCGTACATTGCAAGAGTAACAAAATTCAATGGCCATTTATTTAATATTTCTACATTGGAATCTCTATATTCAGGTTTTTATAATAATACAAAGGATGTAGTGCGGCAAGCAACTGTTATTTTTCCAAAAGTTTTGTATTTGCAGGAATAATAAACCCTGAAACGTGGCCCCACATTCAATCATCTCTTTTTGCACACTGCAACAGTTCCGACATTGATGCCCATTTTTTTCATAATCCCATCATAGAATCTCTTCATATTCAGTCAATTTATATTACAGTGCATGTAGCATGGTCAGGAATTGTTATTTTTTACATAAGTTTTGATTTACAGGAATTACAGGCTCACAAACATGGTACCCCAATCAGTCATCTCCATTCACACATTACAATAGTTCCTGATTTGATAGCCATTTATTCAATAAGTTTGGCACCAAATCTTTTCATATTCAGTGACTTGATACTACAACCTGTAGTAAGCAAGAGGTACTTTTTACAAACTGCTTCATTCACAGGAACTACAGGCCCTCAAGTATGCACCCCCCATTCAATTGCCTGCATTGACACATTAAACAGTCCCAAATTTGACGGCCATTTATTTTAAAATTCCACAATGGAATCTTTTCATGTTTTAAAATTCTATAATAGGATCGATGAGTTATGCTATTGAATGGTAAATTTTGACAAACACTTTGATTTGCCGGAATTATCAGCCCTCAAACATGATCCCCCCATCCAATTGTCTGCATTGGCATATTACACAGTATCAATTTTAATGGGCATTCATTTAAAAATTCCACAACAGAATCTCTTGATATTCTATGGCGTAAAGTAGGATACATATGTTATGACATGCAAATATTACTTTTCTCGAACTATTTGATTTGCAGGAAATAGAGGTCCGCAAGTATGACGCCCCCATCCAATTTTCTGCATTCCCACATTGTACAGTATCAACTTTGCAGGCCATTTATGACAAATTTCCACCACAGAATCTCTTCATATTTGGTGGGCTTATAGGAGGATCACTCTTATATCATAAACAAATGTTACTTTTTTCTAACTATTTGATTTGCCGGAAATAGAGGTCTGCAAGTATGACGCCCCTATCCAATTTTCTGCAATCCCACATTGTACAGTATCAATTTTGCAGGCCATTTATTAAAAATTTCCAAAACAGAATCTGTTCATATTTGGTGGGCTTATAGCAAAATTCGTCTACTATCATAATCAAGTGTTACTTTTTTCTAACTATTTGATTTGCAGGAAATAGAGGTCCTCAAGTATGACGCCCCCATCCAATTTTCTGCAATCCCACATTGCACAGTATCAACTTTGAAGGCCATTTATTAAAAATTTCCACCACAGAATCTCTTCATATTTGGTGAGCTTATAGTAGGATCCCTCTACTATCATAATCACATGTTACTTTTTTCTAACTATTTGATTTGCAGGAAATAGAGGTCCGCAAGTATGAGGCCCCTATCCAATTTTCTGCATTCCCACATTTCACAGTATCAATTTTGAAGGCCATTTATTAAAATTTTCCACCACAGAATCTCTTCATATTTGGTGGGCTTATAGTAGGATCTCTCTACTATCATAATCAAGTGTTACTTTTTTCTAACTATTTGATTTGCAGGAAATAGAGGTCTGCAAGTATGACACCCCTATCCAATTTTCTGCAATCCCACATTGCACAGTATCAACTTTGCAGGCCATCTATTAAAAATTTCCACCACAGAATCTCTTCATATTTGGTGGGCTTATAGCAGGATCCCTCTACTATCCTAATCAAGTGTTACTTTTTTCTACCTATTTGATTTGCAGGAAATAGAGGTCCACAAGTATGATGCCCCCATCCAATTTTCTGCATTCACACATTGCACAGTATCAACTTTGAAGGCCATTTATTAAAAATTTCCACCACAGAATCTGTTCATATTTGGTGGGCTTATAGTAGGATTCCTATACTATCATAATCAAGTGTTACTTTTTTCTAACTATTTGATTTGCAGGAAATAGAGGTCCTCAAGTATGACGCCCCCATCCAATTTTCTGCAATCCCACATTGCACAGTATCAACTTTGAAGGCCATTTATTAAAAATTTCCACCACAGAATCTCTTCATATTTGGTGGGCTTATAGTAGGATCCCTCTACTATCATAATCACATGTTACTTTTTTCTAACTATTTGATTTGCAGGAAATAGAGGTCCGCAAGTATGAGGCCCCTATCCAATTTTCTGCATTCCCACATTTCACAGTATCAATTTTGAAGGCCATTTATTAAAATTTTCCACCACAGAATCTCTTCATATTTGGTGGGCTTATAGTAGGATCTCTCTACTATCATAATCAAGTGTTACTTTTTTCTAACTATTTGATTTGCAGGAAATAGAGGTCTGCAAGTATGACACCCCTATCCAATTTTCTGCAATCCCACATTGCACAGTATCAACTTTGCAGGCCATTTATTAAAAATTTCCACCACAGAATCTCTTCATATTTGGTGGGCTTATAGCAGGATCCCTCTACTATCCTAATCAAGTGTTACTTTTTTCTACCTATTTGATTTGCAGGAAATAGAGGTCCACAAGTATGATGCCCCCATCCAATTTTCTGCATTCACACATTGCACAGTATCAACTTTGAAGGCCATTTATTAAAAATTTCCACCACAGAATCTGTTCATATTTGGTGGGCTTATAGTAGGATTCCTATACTATCATAATCAAGTGTTACTTTTTTCTAACTATTTGATTTGCCGGAAATAGAGGTCCGCAAATATGACGCCCCTATCCAATTTTCTGCAATCCCACATTGCACAGTATCAACTTTGAAGGCCATTTATTAAAATTTCCACCACAGAATCTGTTAATATTTGGTGGGCTTATAGTAGGATCCCTCTAATATCATAATCAAGTGTTACTTTTTTCTAACTATTTGATTTGCAGGAAATAGAGGTACGCAAGTATGACGCCCCTATCCAATTTTCTGCATTCCCACATTTCACAGTATCAACTTTGAAGGCCATTTATTAAAAATTTCCACCACAGAATCTCTTCATATTTGGTGGGCTTATAGCAGGATCCCTCTACTATCATAATCAAGTGTTACTTTTTTCTAACTATTTGATTTGCAGGAAATAGAGGTCCACAAGTATGATGCCCCCATCCAATTTTCTGCATTCACACATTGCACAGTATCAACTTTGATGGCCATTTATTAAAAATTTCCACCACAGAATCTCTTCATATTTGGTGGGCTTATAGTAGGATCCCTCTACTATCATAATCAAGTGTTACTTTTTTCTAACTATTTGATTTGCAGGAAATAGAGGTCCACAAGTATGATGCCCCCATCCAATTTTCTGCATTCACACATTGCACAGTATCAACTTTGAAGGCCATTTATTAAAAATTTCCACCACAGAATCTGTTCATATTTGGTGGGCTTATAGCAGGATATTTCTACTATCATAATCAAGTGTTACTTTTTTCTAACTATTTGATTTGCAGGAAATAGAGGTCCACAAGTATGACGCCCCTATCCAATTTTCTGCAATCCCACATTGCACAGTATCAACTTTGAAGGCCATTTATTAAAAATTTCCACCACAGAATCTCTTCATATTTGGTGGGCGTATAGCAAAATCCCTCTACTTTCATAATCAAGTGTTACTTTTTTCTAACTATTTGATTTGCAGGAAATAGAGGTCCTCAAGTATGATGCCCCCATCCAATTTTCTGCAATCCCACATTGCACAGTATCAACTTTGAAGGCCATTTATTAAAAATTTCCACCACAGAATCTCTTCATATTTGGTGGGCTTATAGCAAAATCCCTCTACTATCATAATCAAGTGTTACTTTTTTCTAACTATTTGATTTGCAGGAAATAGAGGTCCTCAAGTATGATGCCCCCATCCAATTTTCTGCATTCACACATTGCACAGTATCAACTTTGAAGGCCATTTATTAAAACTTTCCACCACAGAATCTCTTCATATTTGGTGGGCTTATAGGAGGATCTCTCTTCTATCATAATCAAGTGTTATCTTTTTCTAACCATTTGATTTGCAGGAAATATAGGTCCGCAAGTATGACGTCCCCATCCAATTTTCTGCAATCCCACATTGCACAGTATCAACTTTGATGGCCATTTATTAAAAATTTCCACCACAGAATCTTTTCATATTTGGTGGGCTTATAGCAGGATCCCTTTTCTATCATAATCAAGTGTCACTTTTCTCTAACTATTTGCTTAAAGTAAAACATTATTACAGTTACAAGCAATTATTTGTCATCTGGATTCACAGCAGCTCGCCAAAATCTCACATTTCAATCTGCACAAAATGTGAACTATTTATTGAAAAAAGAAAAAGAAAAGTCATTTTCAATTGACATTCTGGAAGTTGTTGACGATTTTTTTTATGAAGAAAATATACGCATTCTTTCGTTGAATAAGCCTCGGTTTTTCTCTCAGCAAGCCGAATTTTGACAGCATTTGTATCACGTGACCAAAGTACCGCGCTATCCGCTGTAATTGCGCATCAAAATTTTAGCGGTGATAGTTTGACCGTCGTTTTGCGAACTGGTGATAGCTTGACCGCAGTGTTCAACGAGCAATAAGCCATGAGAATCCGTTCTATAGTCTGAATGTAGCGACAGCTAAAGAGCGTTGTAAGGTACGATGCACAGCTGAGTGATAACAAAAATAATTGCTGCCGAGTCCGCGAAAGTTTCGGATTTTTCAGATTGTCATCCTTGCGGAATCACATCAAGTATATCAACAAAGCCAATCGCTTTGTCATTAACATTTCTTAATCATTACGTGTTACGCATTGGTGGTGGCTGTTCTGTTAACTGTTTGATTGTTAGGCAAACCTGATCGCAAACAGTTTAAGTGCAATTATCCGAGAAAGGTAATGTTACTGAAGGCCTTCCTGACATCTGACGGTACGCCACTGCCAAATCCTCATCATAGAAGCGCACCAAAACGTTCAGCACACGGCCCATGTTTGTATTGGTGGCCTCGTCAGCATTTAGAGAAAAATAAATCATGTTCAACTTGTCTGATAACTGCTTTTTCATCTGAGTGGAACTTCCATGGATGTACTCATATGACGCCTGTGTGTTTTAGTTTTAGTAGACCATGTACTAGTGAACTGTACCGTTATGAAACTGTATGAAACCGCAAACTTCTAATAAAGTCATCAATCAATGACTGTGCAACTGTGAACGAAAGGTCGTGCTCTGCGATAAATGTGGAGATACGCACTTTATGATTGCACACACGATCGGTCATTGATTCGTTGTTATGTATTCTTACGTTATCTTGCATTAAAAAAGCATTGTTAGTGTGCAAATCTCCCATTCTGGGTAATGTTTTAGATCAACCGCGTCTGCAACTACTGTATCATGATTAGTTGGTGTATTCACCGCGTTGCATTGTTTGACTCAAAATATTACCCACGTGTGCTGTCACTGCTGTGGTACCGGTTCAGTCTGCGAAAAATCATGGAGCGGTTAGTTGTGAAGGAAGGATCAGACGTGACTAATATTGACAGCACTGTCAAAAACAAATGGAGGTGGGCTTGGTTGGATGAGAAAGGTGACACAGGAAAGCCATTCAGGTCCTGATGTCAAAAATGGAAGGAACCAGGAGCCTGTTTCTGTTGTGTTTGCAACAGAAAGCTGTTGTACAGTTCAAACGGCAAAAAAAGCTTTTCAAGCACAACAATGAACCAGGTTACAGGGCTGCTGTCAGAGCTCTCCCACACTGTACAGTGCTACCAGGTGCGTCAACAACGAGTGAGGATGCTCGCCAATCAATGACAGATCGTGTGTGCAATCATAAAGTGCGTATCTGCACTTTTATTGCAGAGCACGATCTTTCGTTCACGGTAGCACAGCCACTTGCTGAACTGATTAAAACTGTTGCACAGGACAAAAATGCACTGTCTAGATTAACAGTTTCAAACACACAGGCGTCATATGTGTGCACTCACGGAATCTCCACTCAGATAAAAAAGCAGTTATCTGACAAGCTGAACAACATTTATTTTTCCCTAAATGTTGATGAGGCCACCAATACAAACATGGACCGTGTGCTGAACGTTTTGGTGCGCTATTATGATGAGGATTTGGGCAAAGTTGTTACTCATCACTTGGCCTCAAGAAAAGCCAATATTGCTGATACAACAATCCTCACAATCGAGCTGACAGATGTCATAAAATCCTATCGCCTAAACTGGAAC